>RXID01015048.1:0-186851 GCA_005019695.1 Trichopus zeylanicus subsp. travancoricus
TCTCTGCTTGATTCGTTCTTAACATTATACGTTAATTTGATGATTTCAGTAGGAAAATTTCTTTCTATTTCTTAGGATTTCAATAAGTTTAAACGTCTATAACGCGGCGCTGAAATACACATCCGCGACGGTGGCCTCTGCAACTACGAACTCCGTTCCTGTAATCACCTTCTTCCTTGCAGTACTCCTCAGGTACTCATCTGAACTTCTATAAGAACCATTGACAAGTAATATATTCTTAGGTAATTCTCTAGGATTGTCAGTTTCTTGTAGATTACCCCATGCAACAGGTGATCTTATTGATCAAGCCAAAGGGAAATAGTATCCTCAACAAAAGTAGAGCAATCATATTCACCAAAGAAGATTTTGGTTAATTTTTTCGCAAATATATCGCCACGTCTCAAAATATATAGGTGCCGCATAATGGCACGCACCTAGCACCAACTTTAATATTTTGCACCTTACCATCAACGTGCTAATTATGATGATGGATAATCTTATTTTAATATTGTTATCTGGGAACCCCACTAAGAAACTAGTCATGAATATCGTACCCAGATTGTCGAAATCTTGAAAAAGGTTCCTGTTTTCACCATCTTCCTATTATATACGTAGCTCACTGGAAATTACTGAACAAAAGCTAGGGAGTTGGAAATGGATTCCCCGCAACATCACTGCAGCCACTCTTTTGCATGGCGAGCGTGATACGCAAACAACCTGTTATAATTTCTTGAAAATTCATAAGGAATGCGAATAACTTAGCTGATCACTTGGGACAATTCTTGCAGGATGGAAAGTTTGAAGTTGAGGAGCTTGTCAGGGATAGCAAAGGTCCTAGGAATAACATTCTGCGTTTTTGGAATAGTGACCATAGCCTTCTATAGAGGTCCACAACTGAGCACTTTGAACCACCACCAGGCCTTAAGCCATGGGCACAACTACCTGAACCATGAGCCGACACACTCGACGAAGACGTGGATAAAAGGCACTTTCCTAATGATCTCAGCGAACACTGCCTGGTGTGTCTGGCTAGTTTTACAGGTAATTATTTATAGGACAACAAGGGCATCACTTCCTCGTCTTCAGAGATGTTGCGATGAACTCTTCTTATATATTGTAAACAGGGTTTGTTGCTGAAGGAATATCCTTCCAAACTCCTCTTCACGACTTTCCAGTGCATTTTCAGCACGGTCCAGTCTTTCTTTGTTGCCATGGCGTTTGTGAGGGACATGGGGCGATGGAAGCTGCAGTTGGATACTGGACTCGTGGCAGTTGCATATTGTGCAAGTACTTTCATGTTTAGATCTATCTAAATTTCATGGTAAAGTGAAAATATTCTTGACATTAATCCTGACAGGGCATCGTGGTTACTGGGGTCACCTTTTACTTGCAAGCTTGGTGTATCGAGAAGAAGGGTCCGGTTTTTCTAGCCATGTCGTCTCCATTGGCTCTTGTCTTTACTATCATATTCTCATCGTTTTTCTTAGGCGAATTAATACATTTGGGAAGGTAATTTGACACTCAACCATTATTCCATCCAATCTTTGAGAAGTTACTTACAACGACATTCGTTGCAGTGTTTTAGGTGGTGTTTTGATGGTCGGAGGTCTTTATAGTGTCCTATGGGGAAAGAGCAAAGAGGATCTGGTAAATGCACCATCAATCGAAGATGGGAAAGTGTCTGTCGAGGAAAAGGAACCTGCGCCACTGCCCGCCTCGCCAACTCCGATTGGTTGACAAGCCTTTCATCCAAACAGAACTTGTAAAAGCTATTTGCAAGTTAAGTGCTCCGCGCGATGGCCACCAAACAAGTAATTTTCATGTAGGGAGGCATCCTAACATTGGTTTATATCATAGAAATATCTAGGAGCTCCAAACGAGGAAGGGGCTTTCATGTGCTCCTCTGTGGACTGGCCATCATGTCTAATCATGAATATTGCACAAAGTGTTCTTCTTTCTTTTCAAAGCGCTTGAGACGTCGTTCTTTCTGAATTATAATGACTAATGCACGAAGTAGCTTTAACTAAAGGTTACTAGAATTATCACACAAACAAAGCAACAGAAAACTAATTAATTAATATGAAAACTTAAAAATCAACAATTGTCAGGTAAATAAGATTTTTTTTTTTTTTTTCTTTTTGGGGTGGGGGGTGGGGGTGGGGGGTGGGGGAGGGGAGGGAAAGGAATAACTTAAGAACATGTAAAAACAGTTCTTCACCAATCTCCAAACAACATGCCACTATTATAAGTTTGTTTACAAGAATTTAATGAAAACAAATTTTGTTCAGAGTCCCATATACTTCCCCATCCGGCCCTCAGAAAGAATAAGAAAAAGAGTCATCATCGTTAGTTTCTCTTTCTCTAGGGCTTCCCATCATTAGCAAAAGCAATCTGTTGCTCCATGTCAATCTTCTTTTCTGGTGGTAACATGTGAGACGCTGAGGCTCCCGGAACCATAACCACATCCACAGGACCCCTTATTGATTCAATGACTAAATCGCGAGCCTTGGGGGCTTCTTTCCTTTTAGCCCACAACACTACATAGAGTCCCATAACTACCATTATAGCGCCAAGCACACTGTGAAAAGAATGGTCATGGAAAACCCATAGTCAAATATTTAAAAAATAAATATATTTACTCTGCGAAGAAAACAGTGTATGTGTTAGACTATTATCTTGTAATACCTTCCAAGATGTATTTTCTCGTTTAATAGAAGTGAACTAAGAAAAGCCACCATCAAGAGCATCAAAGGGTTGAATATGGAGGCAAATAATGGACCCCTCCTCTTTATACACCATGCCATCACTGTGAAAATCATCCCGGACGCCACAATTCCCTATATTAAAAGAAGTAGAAGATGAGGTTTTTTTTTAATAAAAAAAGTAAAAGAAGAAATAATAGTAAACTATCTATAAGTAAATTATTGCGTACGATGGTAATATTACCATTTTAGAATCAAAATAAAAGTGGATTAGAGGTCTTACACAATAGGCAACAGCGAGGAGTCTAATATTAAGCCCAAGTTTCCACTTTGCTATATCCCCTGACATAATAAGAGCGATGACAATTGACTGCAATGCTGCGTTAGAACACATAAATGTGGTGCTAGAATAAGGGCAGGGATACACCTCGATCACCTTCGCCTACAGAGAACGTAGATGAAAACAAAAGAACAATGTCAGTTCATATTGTTTTGCAACTTCAAATGAGTCATCGTGGTTCCGCAAGTATCACCTGAATTATTAACCACAATGCATAAGATAAACAACTGGCAATGGACAGTAATGAGCCCATGACGCGGTTGCCGGGTGCTTTGTGAGATGACATTACATGGTTGGCGCGGTGGCTTTGGTCCTTGATGAGATTGACTGGCGATGACCACAAGCTAACATCTGGTCCTTTATAGAAGGTGAGCAGCATCGCGCCTCCAACTCCGAGAATTGTTCCCATAATCTTTGCTTGTCCTGGCATTTTGTTAATCCCCAACTTCTCCAATCTTTCAATCAGCAGAAAAGTCATATTATAAGAATTCAACACAGTACATGAAAAACAAAAATCCTGCATGTACTGAGTGTCATGACTTACCTGAATAAGACTGCAATGATGAATGTGATGGCAGGAATAAGGTTGGTCATTGCTGATGCGAATGTCACCGATGTCATGCTCATACCAGCAACATAGAAGTTCTGTGCTAGTGTGCCTCTGAGGTCGCACGAATGAAGTCAACAATCATATTTAACACTATCTTTCGGAATTCATTAACAAACTTTTGCATAAATCTCGAACATTCTTTCTTTGCTTATCATTATCATCTATTCTTACTGCTTCAAGCAGCACCGGCCAATTCATAGGGTTCATGACGCCAAATAATTAATGCAGATCGGTGAGATCACCAAAGCTAAAAACGATTAAGAAAAAGTAGCTAACATGCAATGAAAAATATCAATTACTTAACATTAAACGACAAAAATATTATATACCTAAACATAGTGATTAGTAAAAAAATACGGAAAGAATTCTGATTTCCTAACTGGGAAAGAGAAGCTATCTGGATTCGTCTTCTTTTTTGTTTTTGAATAGCGAGTATCTGAATGGATATTTCGGGCTAACTTTCTAGCGTGACAGATTGCTAGATTGCATGCTGAAAGGAAGAGCGTCACAGTTAAACTATTCCCACACAGATAGCAACACAATCGACACCTTTTCGGTAGGCCACGGAAACCGGACAAGTCCACGTTAACAAAGCAATTCCACAAGGACAAGGAAATCGCGACCTGCTCCAGTCACCTCGATATCTAGGATTTTCCTCACCGATCGCCAAAAACACGGGGACATAAAAACCCAAAAAAAAATAAAAAAAAACGAAGCAATCGACGGCTAGGGTTTTATGAAAACCTACCCAAACAAACCACAAAGAAACGACTGTCCGAAGATCTTCCACGTCAACTTCGGCCTTCTCTTCCTGCAGATCCAAAGAAAAACAAATTAAAATGATATTCATTTCATCGTCAAAATCCCAACGACAAACAACAATACAAGCAAAGAAGAAAAAAAAAGATGACACCTCTCGACGAAGTAGGCAATGGGGGCGAGGAAGGCAGCCGCGAAGAGATACCGATAGGCGACCAAGATCCGCATGTCCATGCCGTCGTTGAGAGAGAGTTTGTAGAAGATGTTGACGCCGGCAAAGACAGACTGGGCGAGGACCATGCCGGCGGCAGGCTTCAGACCCTCGAAAAACTCGGAGGTTTTGAGACCCATGCTACGCTGTGCTGTTTCTGAGATAGAAAGAAAGAAAGGAAGAAGGAATAGGATGATGGACTGATGGGGGTACGATGTCTGTTACGATTTTTATAGAGAAATGTTTGCGATTTGGGTGTTCACGAGGAAAAGACCCACTAAGAGCCCGCAGCGCGGAATGGGAGCGGGACGAGAAGCGTGAGTGATGTATGGAGGTTTCTCTACGCAGAAGTAATCTCCCTCATGCAAGCGCCATTCTTCTTCGTTGCATTCTGGGCTTTTTCTTTGGGCTTCTGGATCCATGTTTTTGGGCCCAGTTAATCCGTTTTCTTCAGGTTCGATAAACCATGTTTGGAATGATTTAAAGTTTAAACAAATTTTTTTTTTAAACCTACCTCCTTGAACACAAAGGACCGAAACCTACCTCCTTGAACAAAACCCCAAGAGAGCGGCGGCGATTCTCCTCGGTCGGCGTGCCCTGGTGGCGCTCCACGGCCTCCTTCTCTACAGCGACCTCCGGCGTCGGATCCGGCGCGTCGACCGGCGGCGGAGCATCGGCATCCGCCTTGACATTCTTGGGCTTCGTCGCGCACCCGCCCATGCTTTCCTCTTCTCCTTGTCCTCCTCTCGATTCGCTCGAGGCTGGGAATTTGGAGGAGGGACGGATCTTGGCCTTGGGTTTATAGCGCGCGAAGGCGAAGGGGCGTGCGCGTGCGTGCGTCCTTCTTTTCCTGGTTATGCTCTGCGGCGGTAATTTTTCGGGGAGTGGTCCAATTTTTTTTAGCGGAAGGAATTGAAAAGAAAAAGGAAATGTATTTATAGTAGTGAGTTCGGTTGATGAGTTGGAACTCTGTCCTTCGCTGGCTCGACATCATGGTCCAGTGTGGACACTGTTTCCCAATTTGTGATCCGCGCTCGAGGCTAATGGGAAACGGTTAGCTTGTGAAGTTCGGTCGAATATCGCTATATTATATTTTTGTCCCAAAACCTGATTGAATAACAACCGCACGATCAAATCTAGGTTTCCTCACGGTGATTTGGACCGCTGTGAATATAGATTGTAGGATCCCCGTGATTTGATTCTGAGAGGCTCCTTGGGTGATCAAAATTAGTAAATTATTTTTATAAATTAATATTTTTTTTATTAAAATTAAAGTTTCTGTAATTTACTCAAAAAATTATTTAATTTTTTATAATAATTTAATTTAATAATAATATAAAATAATAAATATTAATTTTATAAGAAAAAAAATAATTCTGAAATGAGATAATCCTGATCTCAAAACAAACAGAGTCTGAACAATTTTGATGGAACTACCATCTTTTCATCTTTTGTTCAACATCATGTGTTGTGTTGAACGTTGCGTTTATTTTTTGACAAGGATCTTGAACTCACTGTGATTTTGAAAGGATAATTATCGTGGGTTAAGGTGGTAAGGCTTTGTTAACTCCATTTATCCCCACTAACCCCAGAGTTATCAAACTGAGACCCAAACAAGACCTCGGTGTACAAGCTCCCAAATCTCCAATTATAACTTGCAACGTGGTATTGACATCCACGGTCTGACAAATTTATCCAAACAACATACATTTGGGAACAAAATCCATGAAACTCACACTTGTACCATAGCAATTCAGAATGGGCTTACAGTCACCATACAACAATTCATCTAGAAGCAAGGGTAGAAGTCCATTCAATCGAATTCAGCCATCTGTCGACATTTCTAGAATTTGTTTCGGAAAGAACAATGAGAGGGGCTCTTCCTCTCCACTTTCATATATGACTTGTATGCAATTAAAAATTTTAGTAACCTACAGTTCCATCAATTTTCACTGTTTGCTGTTCGATCCAGATCGTTCTCAGCTTCCCCAATGATCTTTAGTTCCTCCGTGTAGGAATTTAGCTTCTTAATATCCTCTTCTTGGACATTCATGGGAGCTTTCTCTTTGTAACCAGAAGAGTTCATCATCTGGGACAGTGCAGCAGACAATCTGCCAGAACAAAAGGAGAAATATATTGAGACTGGCTACTAAACAGTAGAAGATATGGACTTCAAAATATACAAGAAAATTATCTCATAAAACCAGAATGTATGGAATTTTAGTGGGATGATATAAAGGTAGAACTTCACAAGAAGTAGGACATCTAAATTTACTAGAATAGCTAGAACAAAGCAAGATGTATATGCCAACAACAATCAATAAAAAGAATTGCATGTTTAAAATCAAGATCCTCCCAACAAACATGAGGCAACAAAAGAGAAAATCAATACTTGTTGCTAGAAGTCAAACATAAATTCTAGTTAAGAGAATCCCATAACGGACTACAAAAACTAGTGATTTTAAGCAAGTACATAAAAGTCTGTCATAAATGCAGGAGTATCAAAATAAGGAGGGTTAATATCTTCAGGAAAATGCCCCAAACCAGACACTCCCAAATCATTATGTCCAAATTACAAGGTGCATCCTTTCCCATAGTTTTTATCCAGATGCTAGATGCAAGCCTATCCAGAATATTCTTTCTTATTTAGCATTACCATCTGGAGTTCTCTAGTGAAAAAACATCAGCAGATTATTTTCCTGAAGCTTATTCACTGCCAAAACTAACAACAAAACTTCTTGCACACTACCTCCATTAGGATGATCAAATTTGAAATTATCTTGTGCCAACACTCCGATCAAATAAAATTAGATCAAGAGGAATCTCAGATCCTACATCAAATAGTTGGTTTGAATGGAGATTCTGAATGTTAAATTTCTAAGGCCCGCAATTTCTTGCTTGCTTATTTTTTACCAACATATAATTTTGCTGAGAACAAAAGAGAACACAATAGACAATAGGTACAGATTTTGAATGTTAAATTTCTAAGGTCCGCTACTTACTGCTTGTCTCTTTAACTAATATATAATTTTGCTGACAACTTAAATCGCTATGAGAGTTTCTGGGAACTCACTTTTGTAGTTCTTCTCGTTTTCTCCTAAGTTTCTCTCGTTCTGCTTCCACATTAAGGGCCCCACGAAGTTGCAAATACACCAAAAGCTTCTCATTCACAACTCCACATCCACACCTGGCCAGTGCATTGTCACCCTCGCCAAGAGTCTACAAAGTGGTTCATGATATGAGCAGGCAGAAATAGATCTCCAATTAAGATATATCCTATCAGCAATTCTAACATTGCCAACTTGCAAAGTTAAAAAATTTATCAAATTATTTTGTGAAAAGGGGAGGTTTACAGTACAGTTAAAGATGATAAGGAAGCAAGGGTTGAAATCTCAAATGCATAAGTTCCAATGATAGATTCAACATCCTCTCCTCGGCACACCGCATAAGCTTGTCGTCTGGATAGAAGAAAATTAACCATAGTTTTTAGAACAATAACATAGGCAGATATGCTTGATTGTATAGATTATAATGAAAAATAGACCAAGCTATTACCTCTCATTTCTGTCATTCGGTGGATGCAGTGATCTGAGTGTCTTCACCACATCGAGAACAGTTTCCATGTCACTTTCGATTTGTGCATTTGTCCATGCCTGAAAAATTGAAAAAAAAAACCAGTAAATGCAGAATGGAAATAATTCATTACAAAGACAAACAACTCACACAGTACTCACCTCTACTGCTGAAGGATAATCAGATATCATAATTGATTCTTTCCGTGTACTTCCTGCTGCTTGAGGAAGTCGTTGCCATAGTTCTTCAGTTACAAATGGCATGAATGGATGGAGAAGGCGAAGGCCAGTGTCCAAGCACACCCAGAGTGTATCCCTTGCAGCTCTTCTTGCAGATTCATACTCCAAGTTCTCAAAAAAATACGGTTTAATAGCTTCAATAAATACATCACACAGCTGAAATTGGAACCATGAGTACACTGCAGTGGCTGCATCAGCAAATCTATATGCTTCAAAAGAGGTGACAATTTTTTTAATAGCTTTGTTTAACACAGACAGAATCCACTTGCAAATTGATGGCATGGAAACCACCACAATCATATGAGGAGGAGCATAGCTATCTCCCAGCTTGCCCATAGCAAATCGAAGCGCATTCCACAGCTTATTACACCATTGACGATAGCCAACAACTCTCAAAACATCCAGGTTTATCCTATCAGACTGGAAAATAGAATAATTATATCGTCGCATAGTAAATTGGAAAACTGGCCTAAAAGACTATCACAGATGAAAATGAACCTGAGCTGTATAGCTAATGAGAGCAAATCGGAGGGCATCAGCACCACATTCTGGTATGCCATTTGGAAAGTCCTTCTTCTGCCCTTCTTTTGCAATCACTAATTCCTTTCTGTCCAAATTACCCTCTTCTAGTCGTTTGTGGAGTCCTTCTAATGTTATACCATTTATTACTTCAAGCAGATCAATCACATTGCCAAGTGACTTTGACATTTTACGTCCATGGGCATCACGAATCATTGGGTGCAAGTAAACCTTCAAATGATCCAAAAAAACCTCTCATTGCCTCAAATAACAGGACAAGAATTAAACAGTGAAACAAATAGTAGAGCACAAATTAAAATTTTAAAATTTCCACTAATTTATAAAAATTGGTCAATCTACTATTGCAATGCATGAAGATACACCTGCACAAGCTTTCTATAAGCTGTTACTGGTTGCTTATTTGCTTTTTACAAATCCATATTCTTAATACATTTGCAAGTAATTTTAACTTTATAAGCATCAGTCTAGGGCAAGGAAAAGGCCATATAAACTGATGTCTGTTACGGTTTTTATAGAGATGCGGAGTTGCGATTTGGGTGCTCATGAGGAAAAGGCTATTGTACGTACGAGGATAAGGAAAAGGACAAGGAAATCGCGACCTGCTCCAGCTCACCGCGATATCTAGGATTTTCCTCACCGATCGCCAAAAACACGAGGACATAAAAGCCCAAAAAAAATAAAAAAAACGAAGCGATCGACAGTTAGGGTTTTATAAAAACCTACTCAAACAAACCACAAAGAAACGACTCCCCGAAATCTTCCACGTCAATTTCCGCTTTTTCTTCCTGTAGGTCCAAAGAAAAACAAATTAAAATGATACTCATTTCATCGTCAAAATCCCAACGACAAACAACAATACAAACAAAGAAGAAAAAAAAGATGACACCTCTCGACGAAGTAGGCAATGGGGGCGAAGAAGGCAGCCGCGAAGAGATACCGATAGGCGACCAAAATCCGCATGTTCATGCCGTCGTTGAGGGAGAGTTTGTAGAAGATTTTGACGCCGGCAAAGACAGACTGGGTGAGGACCATGCCGACGGCAGATTTCAGACCCTCGAAAAACTCGGAGGTTTTGAGACCCACGCTGCGCTGTGCTATTTTTGAGATAGAAAGAAAGAAAGGAAAAAGAAATAGGATGATGGACTGATGGGGGTACGATGTCTGTTACGATTTTTATAGAGAGATGCGGCGTTGCGATTTGGGTGCTCATGAGGAAAAGGCCAGCTAAGAGCCCGCAACGGAATGGGAGCGGGACGAGAAACCTCCATACATCATATTGGCCACCTTGGGCACTTTAAATACCAGCCAACCTTGCAGAAATTGAGGGATTCCAAGAGAGTCAGAAATCCAACTTCCACATTCATAGGTATGCCTTTGAGGGACATCCCACCGCCAAGATCCATCCTTCCGTCAAACACATTTGGAACAGCCTGCCCGCAAAGCAACAGATTCACAATTTCCTGTGAATTTAACCAAGCATGTTAGTGATAGATAATAGTCATTTTTTACATTTAATATCTACATTAAAATCTCAAGCAATAGAAGAGTTAATATCATTAGGTCAGGTTAGCTCTACTGGGTAGTGGAAACTGATAGCCATGTGCGACAGATACAAGTAGAGCAAGTATTTAAGATAGACTCAATCGTCAAATATGTTATATTATGGGTAATTATGCAACGAATTTTGAGCACCACATGCATTGTTCTTACCTGTGAAGCATGCCCAAATGGAGCTGTAACCAATGGCAGGCTTGGATCATCCCTATCTGCTTGAACAGATTCCTGCACAACAGAGGTTATACGAGCTTTGGTGACACACCCTCAGTAAGTTAAGAACAAAATGATTATCCTTCAGTGAAGATATGGCAGCTTTCTGTGTATAGGGTGGGACCTTCCAATCCATTTCCCCCTAGGAACCATACTTAGGTGACATTCAAAGATCATGTCTATCACAATAGTAAGTTATTATAGGGCAGCAGATGTAGCCAAGCGGATCAAGATATTGTGAATCTGCCATGCATGTGTTCAATTCCCATTATTCACCCATCACATTATTGCAAATTCAAAAAGTTCATTTTTCAATATCCCTATTTATGGCAATGAAGAATAAAACTAACGCTATATCTTTTCATTTAGCTTCACACCTTCCTTTGGCAAATCACCATGGACCATTACAAAATACGCATGGTTGTTAAATTTAAACTGCAAGCAAGATATTGTGACAGGGGTTAGGTTAAGGCTGCAGTTGCAAGGTGTGTTGAAGTCAAATGCAAATTGCAAGTAATGTAATTCAGCCAAAAGTAAAGCACAGCAACATAGATTCTAACAGTAAGACTTTGAAACTGGTACTGTAAAAACAACTTGAAGCACATACCAATCCTCGTGAAAGTAAAGCAGAAATAAGGAACAACATGGCCCCCATGCGACTCTGAAGCACAGGAAGTTCTGTCATAAAGTCGTTGGCAAGCAGCAGTCTGTGAGGTGTATGCACTAACTTGTATTACTTTCTGAAGATCTGAAGCAGATTCAATTGAAAGGCCTTCCAAAGCTTTGGTGATCATCTGTTTATGAGTTGGTTGTTGCACAATTAAAGAAATGATTGAAGAAGGAAAGAGGAAATGATACATCTGATAAAGGACTATTACATCATTTTCTGAGTCATCTTCTGATCCACTGGCAGAGTGATGGCCAAAAGCACTTATGGTTGCGATCACAGCTCTTTTTCTATTTCCACAAGAAAATAATATCTCAACCATACTGAGAACCAATGCTCTGAAAAAGCAAAACTAGCAGTCAGCAACTAAATGTAGAGAAGTGAGAATCAACCACAAATATTTGCATTTTAGTACCTTGACTTTCTACCATCATTAATAAGGGTAAAATTATCTGTTGCCCCATATGAACTATGTAAAAACCTTCTTCGACCTGGAATTTGTGATAAACTATGGGTTGAACTATGACCTAGCTCTTGAGGAAAAAACAGAAGATATTTAAGCACAAAAGCCTGCAGAACAAAAAACAAATAAATAAATGTCAAAAAAAATTCAGTGCTTCAAACATCTAAAACATAAATATATTTCAACCTCAAAACTAAAATTCCATTAAAAAATTTCACATGAAACAAAACTAAACATTGGAGTAACAAAAGGGCAACTAAGCTGCATCAGCAAAAGTATCAGAAATTGCAAAAGTGTATTTCTACAAATATTATGGTATGGTAAATGTTTTTCATATCACATCGTTCAGGTCTATCTGCTACTACTAAAAACAAACAGAAATATACAACTCAAAGAAAGATAGGTCGTTTGGGTCTGTTAGTAAAACGTAATAATCAAAGATTAAAATCATGGTGATTTCCAGAAACAATTATCCTCCTTGGCAGAAAGAGGTTGGGAGGCTTTCTTTGTTTCAAGGGACTTTTGCAGACCTGCTACTTATACTCTTAAGGGCTCGTTTGGTAGGGGATGATCTCAAGAAAATAGCGGTTAGCTAGTAGGGTAAATAGTGAGTCATGATGAGATTTTGATCACATAAGTATTCTAAATTCGTATCATTGTGTTTGGATATGAGCAGGTTTGGTAGTAGAAATGTAAACCGCATTTGGATGAATTTGTGAATAAGCATGTGATCATCACGTGATGATCAAGCTGCTAATCCGTTACCAGAGGGGCCCTAATAGATGTTCAAAACAACATCAGAAAATTTGGAATGAATAATACAATGTCAATTGCGAGATTGCAAAGAAATGAAAAACTACATATTCAAATATTGAGCAACATTGTCAACATAAACAACAAAAGAAAAGAATACCTGTATGGCGGCTAAAACACCGCAGGGACCTCCTTCATGTTGCACCAAACCGATGCTTGTTTCCAGATCAGAGCTGAACCTGGATCGGATGATGTCAGAAATTAACAACTTGAGAAAGTTGATAAATAGGCAGTCAGCCCATAGAGTGCAGGCATATAATTACAATATTGTGCACTCTGCTAGCAATTAGCTCTAAATAAAATATGCAGACTCAAAAGGTATTTGGAACAAGGAATCCATTTTCAACTGAAAACATACAAAAATCATAGCAATTGATCTAACCTTATGCCCTGATTGCTCCACTGCGCCAGTATGTCTCTTGACACGCCACTGCCAAACAACATCGAAAACAGCTGGCTGGCCACCTCCGCCGAAAGCTCCTCCCCAGCCACTGACGCTCTCTTCTCTACCAACTCGGCCACCTCCGCCCTCATCAACGGCGACCCCGTGGCGCTGACACTCCTGTATCCCGCCTCCGCCACCGGGCTCTGGCTGGTTTTCCTGCTCTCCTCTGCCGCCCTCATCCGTTTCTCCGCCGCCGACGCCATTAGCTCTCGTTGCACCCGCCGGTCCCGAGCCTCGGGCGACTCCTCCGTCCCCTCCTGCGGCTTGCTCCGCTTCGCCTCCAGCGGTGAGCTCTGGAGGCTCATCCGCAGCGCCATCTGGAGCTCCTCGTCCTCCCGATCCGCCATTGATGGTACAAAAACCTTCAGATCCGGTTGAAATCGATAGATGTGGTGATCATGGAGAGCGTAAGAATCGATTCGCGATCGGATTCGGAAACCCTAGAAGAAGAATCTCGCGGAACCCGATGGGAATCGCCGTAACCGGGCCGGCCGCACGACGGGGGCGGAACTAGTCGGGATCGGGTCCCTTTCGCGGCCCCTATTGCAGAAACTAGGGGTGTGCATTCGGTTAAAACCGAACCGAACCGGTCGAACCGAATTTTCCGAAATTTTTGAAAAATCAAAACCGAACCGAACCGAACAGTAATAAAACCGAACCGAATCGAACCGAAATTACAAAACCGAAATTGACAGGGTTTGAATCTAGTCATTTGCATAAGGTATTAAGGGGGAAAAAAAATTTAGTACAAGATATACATTATACTTCAAGTGAATCTAAGTCTTCAAGTTGCAGCAGCAGCACAACAGGAGGCTAGGAGCAGGCTGAGCTGCAAAATACTTCAACAGCAGGAGGCTAGGAGCAGCAGCAGGCAGCAGCAGGAGCAAGTGAGTAACACAGCTGGAGCAGTAGGAGGCTAGGAGCAGCACAGCAGGAGCAAGTGAGCAACACAGCAGGAGCAGCAGGAGCAGCAAGAGCAACAGCAAGTGAGCAACACAGTAGGAGCAGCAGGAGGCTAGGAGCAACACAGCAGGAGCAACACAGCAGGAGGCTAGGAGCAGCAGCAGCAGGAGCAACACAGCAGGAGCAAGTGAGCAAGACAGCAGGAACAGCAGGAGGCTAGGAGCAGCAGCAGCAGCAGGAGCAACACAGCAGGAGGCTAGGAGCAGCAGCAGCAGGAGCAACACAGCACGAGCAAGTGAGCAACACAGCAGGAGCAGCAGCAATAACAACAACACAGCAGGAGCAACACAGCAGGAGGCTAGGAGCAGCAGGAGCAGCAGGAGTAGGAGCAGGAGCAGCAGGAGGCTAGGAGCAGCACCCCTAGGAGCAACACAGCAGGAGCAAGTGAGCAACACAGCAGGAGCAGCAGGAGACTAGGAGCAGCAGCAACAACAACAACACAGCAAGAGCAACACAGCAGGAGCAACACAGCAGGAGCAGCACAGCAGGAGGCTAGGAGAAGGCTGAGCAGCAACAACAGGACAATGTATAGTTGCAGACTAGCAGTCTAGCAGAAGAGGGCAAGCTGCAAAACACTTCAACAGCTCAAATTCATGTAACAAGACAGTTCAAGACTTCAAGTTGCAGGAGCAGCAGAGGAGCAGGAGCAGCACAACAGCAGGAGCATGTATATTGTATAGTATCAGAAGCTGGCAAGCTGCACTGCTGCAGAACACTTCAACAGTTATGTGGTTTAGAATAAATATGATCAACTGTAATTATGTGGTTCAGAATAAATAACAGTAATTATGTGGTTCGGAATAAATATGATCAATTCAGTAATCAGTTAGCATTTTAACTTTGAAGGATTATATCATGCCAAATGATCCATTAAGAAAAGCTTGAGAAATCTCCTGTAGTCCTGTGTACAGAAGTAACAAAACAGAAGCCAGAACTCAGAAGGCCCAGAACCAGAAGTTCCAACTTCCAAGCAGCATAACATTACTAGGGTGCAGCCAAAGAATGAGACAATCGTCCAATCAGTCACTTGCCCATATGCGAGCATAGCATATGGCAATGAGCCAATGATTCAACATCTTCATCGTCTCAAACAGCTTATGAAAAATTCAACAAATATCATTAAAAAAACCATAAAATAATTCCAAGAGGGTCATACTGTCATATTCGCCTTATACCGTCATACCCAGCATCCCTCTCTGGCTGTCCCTGTGAGCGAATGGTGGTAGGTAGTGGTTGCCTTCACAGGCCATTCAAACAACCATGCCATTGCTACAAGTAGGGGTGTGCATTCGGTTAAAACCGAACCGAACCGAACCGAACCAAACCAGAGTAGGGGACCATTGGAACACCTCCGCATCAAAACACCAAAGACAAAAAAAACCTCAAATAAAAGCAAAAATTCAAGAGGCTCAGATGGCTTTAATGCATCATCAAAACCGAAGATGTCTCCCCTCAGGCATCAACCTGCTTGGCTGCTCCTGCAAAATAATAGTTGGATACATACCTGTCCCTCGATAGTTGGATCATACTGTTGAACCTAAAAAACATAGTAAAATATCATCACAGTAAAAGCAATTAAGAAAATATCAAGTAAGTAGGTAACTGGGTAAGGAACTAAGGACAGTAAGATTATAACTTCACACATGCACTGATGTTGCGATGCACATGAATGATAAGGATATATAAGAATGAATCTGCAAGAGATGACCATAGAAAGTTAGGAACATGAACAGAAATGCATAAAAAATAAGTAAACATATTCAAACCTTAAGATGACTTTTCAAAATTCAACGGTTGCGACATCCAATTTCATTTTTATCAACTCTGAAATAAAAAAATCAATCAATGATTATCTGATCATAATAAAGAAATATACAATACAATAATAAAAATATTAGCAATGCAAATCTTACCCTCTTGAATCTTTTCAAGTTCTTCCAAACTTTCCTCAACATTGATTTTTGTTTTTGAATTTTTAATCCAATCTTGAGTGCAAATGAGAGCTTGTACTAGTGTAGGAGTCAAAGAGCTACGAAAACGATCAAGTACGCGCCCTCCTATACTAAAAGCTGATTCAGAGGCCACTGTAGAGATAGGTATAGCTAACATATCACGAGTCATATGTGACAAAATAGGAAATTTGCAGCTATTCACTTTTCAGAAGCCCATAACATCAAAGTTTGGCTCATTTTTTTCAAGATCCTCTGATAAATACTTGTCTATCTCAGACTTCATTTCATCACCCATGAAACTTTTTCTATGCTCAGCAAATAGACTGCTTAAGATGTACTTACCTGATTGCTTTCGCATACTTGATCCTTTACCAGATGGCATTCCTCCCGGCTGTAGTCGCATTCTGTACTCTTTGAACAAATCATATACAACTTCATGCAACCTTCTCCTCATCATAACACCTCTTTCACTTTCATACATTTTTTCAACTCCAAACTCAACATATTCTAACTTGCGTCTTGGATCAAAGACAACAGGAACAAAGAGAAGCATATTAATCTTCTCTGGCTCACCCCAATACTTGTCATATTTGTCTTTCATCACAGCAGTCATTTCTTGGATTTTTGTATCACCGCTGACCTTCCACAGATTCAAAAGAAAGTTAACTTGACAAATTTCATCAAAAAATAAATTACTTGTAACATACATAGAGCCAGAAACTCTAAGAGTCAACTCATAGAAATGCTCTAAGAATGTAATAAGTCGCCTAACATTCTGCCAGTCAAAAGACAGAGGAGTTCCATCTTCATCATTAAGCTCATGACGGAAATTGCTATCTTCCTCTTCAAATTTTTCAAAAGCCCTCTCAAAAGTTTGAGCTGCTTCAAGCATCATATAGGTGGAATTCCACCTTGTGGATACATCTAAACAAAGACATTTCCTGCTTTCAATTTTTTTAATTTCCACACATTCTTTGAACCTCTGCCATCTTGCTGGAGAATATCTCACATATTTAACAGCAGATCTAACTCGAGCAATGGAATCTACCATCTCTTTCAAATCATCTTTCACCACAAGATTAATGATATGTGCTATGCAACGCATATGAATATATTTTCCTTGTGCCAAACAAGTGCCCCAATTCAAAATTTTTTTCTTCAAATAGGAAATAACAGTATCATTTGAAGAGGCATTATCAACAGTAACAGTCAAAACACTATCAATTCCCCATTCAGAGAGGCATTTTTCAATTAGTTTTCCTATAACTTCACCCTTATGACTTGTAATCTTGCAAAAATTCAAAAGCTTTTTCTTCATGTTTCAATCAATATCAATGTAATGTGCTGTGATACACATATAGTTTATGTTTTGAATTGAGATCCAAGTATCAGTGGTCAAACAAACTCTCTGTTTGGACTCTTTGAAATACTGTTTCAACTTTACCTTTTCATCATGGTAGAGTTAAAAACAGTCTCTAGTCATAGTCCAACGTGAAGGCATTCGAAATCTAGGACAAGCTTGAGACATAAAATATTGAAAGCCTTCATGTTGCACAAAGCTAAAAGGCAGTTCATCTACAACAATCATGTGTGCCAGTGCTTTTCTAATTTTTTCTTGATCAAACTTCCAGCTTGTTAGCACAAGCTCATTTGCTACTTCTTTCTGAATAGGTTGCATAGCAAGTTGTGTTTGATGTGTATCAACATTATATGGATATCGCTTGCACTGATTCATGTAATGTCTAAGAGAAGAAGTACCATTTTTTTTTAATCACACAAGAATTCATTACCACAGTAGTTGCATTTGGCTTTGGTTGACTTGTCCGGGTCTGTGAACTTTGTGTAATGCTCTCATACAGTTGATCGTGCTGTCATTCTTTTCCTCGGCATTGGAGGCTTTGTACTGCTCGTAGATACATTGCCCTCATTTGCAACTTCGATAGACATAGGCGTAGAACTTTCCTGCGAGGCATAAAATGGCATTGGACTTGGAATAATTGGATTTGTGCTTGAAAGCTGCTGACTGTCATCCTCGTTCAACATCTGTCAATAGAAAAATACAGAATTACATATTAAATTGTATGAAATCAAAAAACCCTAATTTAATTTCACAAAATTCAACCCTAACCTTGCAATTTGATCCCGATGATGCCGTTGTAGAACCCTAATTTCACAAAACCCTAATTTAATTTCACAAAAAATCAACCCTAAATTTCATAATTTCTGAAATACTCTCAACTTGCAGCTTAATCCGTTATAGAAAAATGAGAGATTGAAGCTCAGAGCGCGACCAGAGAGATATTGAGACGTCGGGACTGAGAGTCAGAGCCTCAGAGGAGAGGAGGAGGGGGGTGGTCCGGGGGTGGACCGTGGACGAAAGGATTAACAATAAAATCGTATGAAATCAAAAAATCATAATTTAATTTCACAAAAAATCAACCCTAAATACCCTCACCTTGCAGCTTAATCCGTCGTAGAAAAATGAGAAATTGAAACTCAGAGCGTCGACTAGAGAGAGGCGTCGCCGCGTCGGGACTCAGAGCCTCAGTCCTCAGAGGAGGAGGGGGGTCCGGGGGTGGACGAAAGCTGGAGGGATGAAGGCGCAGCACCGCAGGTCCGCAGCGGCGAGAGCGAGAGAGGCGAGAGCGAGAGCGGCGAGAGCAAGAGCGAGAGCGCCGAGAGGGTTAGGGTTAGGGTTAGCAGCTGCAGAATAGCAGGCGTCGGCGAAGTGGCGAACCGCTCTGAAAACGGAGATTATATAGGTGGTCTGTTTGAGCCGATTAGACCAAAATCAAAACCAAAACCGCAGTATATAGGTATATATATAATTCGGTTCGGTTCGATTTTTACGGTTTTCGAAAATCAAAAACCGAAACCGAACCGAAATTTAAATTTTTTTTTTTTCAAAACCGAAACCAAACCGAGAATCGAATAACTCGAACCGAATTGGTTATTCGGTTTCGGTCGGTCGGTTCGGTTCGGTTAAAACCGAATAGTGCACACCCTACTCGCTACTATAAATACATTTCCTTTTTCTTTTCAATTCCTTCCGCTAAAAAAAATTGGACCACTCCCCGAAAAATTACCGTCGCAGAGCATAACCAGGAAAAGAAGGACGCACGCACGCGCACGCCCCTTCGCCTTCGCGCGCTATAAACCCAAGGCCAAGATCCGTCCCTCCTCCAAATTCCCAGCCTCGAGCGAATCGAGAGGAGGACAAGGAGAAGAGGAATGCATGGGCGGGTGCGCGACGAAGACCAAGAATGTCAAGGCGGATGCCGATGCTCCGCCGCCGGTTGACGCGCCGGATCCGACGCCGGAGGTCGCTGTAGAGAAGGAGGCCGTGGAGCGCCACCAGGGCACGCCGACCGAGGAGAATCGCCGCCGCTCTCTTGGGGTTTTGTTCAAGGAGGTAGGTTTCGGTCCTTTGTGTTCAAGGAGGTAGGTTTAAAAAAAAAATTGTTTAAACTTTAAATCATTCCAAACATGGTTTATCGAACCTGAAGAAAACGGATTAACTGGGCCCAAAAACATGGATCCAGAAGCCCAAAGAAAAAGCCCAGAATGCAACGAAGAAGAATGGCGCTTGCATGAGGGAGATTACTTCTGCGTAGAGAAACCTCCATACATCACTCACGCTTCTCGTCCTGCTCCCATTCCGCGCTGCAGGCTCTTAGTGGGCCTTTTCCTCGTGAACACTCAAATCGCAAACATTTCTCTATAAAAATCGTAACAGACATCGTACCCCCATCAGTCCATCATCCTATTCCTTCTTCCTTTCTTTCTTTCTATCTCAAAAACAGCACAGCGTAGCATGGGTCTCAAAACCTCCGAGTTTTTCGAGGGTCTGAAGCCTGCCGCCGGCATGGTCCTCGCCCAGTCTGTCTTTGCCGGCGTCAACATCTTCTACAAACTCTCTCTCAACGACGGCATGGACATGCGGATCTTGGTCGCCTATCGGTATCTCTTCGCGGCTGCCTTCCTCGCCCCCATTGCCTACTTCGTCGAGAGGTGTCATCTTTTTTTTTCTTCTTTGCTTGTATTGTTGTTTGTCGTTGGGATTTTGACGATGAAATGAATATCATTTTAATTTGTTTTTCTTTGGATCTGCAGGAAGAGAAGGCCGAAGTTGACGTGGAAGATCTTCGGACAGTCGTTTCTTTGTGGTTTGTTTGGGTAGGTTTTCATAAAACCCTAGCCGTCGATTGCTTCGTTTTTTTTTATTTTTTTTTGGGTTTTTATGTCCCCGTGTTTTTGGCGATCGGTGAGGAAAATCCTAGATATCGAGGTGACTGGAGCAGGTCGCGATTTCCTTGTCCTTGTGGAATTGCTTTGTTAACGTGGACTTGTCCGGTTTCCGTGGCCTACCGAAAAGGTGTCGATTGTGTTGCTATCTGTGTGGGAATAGTTTAACTGTGACGCTCTTCCTTTCAGCATGCAATCTAGCAATCTGTCACGCTAGAAAGTTAGCCCGAAATATCCATTCAGATACTCGCTATTCAAAAACAAAAAAGAAGACGAATCCAGATAGCCTCTCTTTCCCAGTTAGGAAATCAGAATTCTTTCCGTATTTTTTTACTAATCACTATGTTTAGGTATATAATATTTTTGTCGTTTAATGTTAAGTAATTGATATTTTTCATTGCATGTTAGCTACTTTTTCTTAATCGTTTTTAGCTTTGGTGATCTCACCGATCTGCATTAATTATTTGGCGTCATGAACCCTATGAATTGGCCGGTGCTGCTTGAAGCAGTAAGAATAGATGATAATGATAAGCAAAGAAAGAATGTTCGAGATTTATGCAAAAGTTTGTTAATGAATTCCGAAAGATAGTGTTAAATATGATTGTTGACTTCATTCGTGCGACCTCAGAGGCACACTAGCACAGAACTTCTATGTTGCTGGTATGAGCATGACATCGGTGACATTCGCATCAGCAATGACCAACCTTATTCCTGCCATCACATTCATCATTGCAGTCTTATTCAGGTAAGTCATGACACTCAGTACATGCAGGATTTTTGTTTTTCATGTACTGTGTTGAATTCTTATAATATGACTTTTCTGCTGATTGAAAGATTGGAGAAGTTGGGGATTAACAAAATGCCAGGACAAGCAAAGATTATGGGAACAATTCTCGGAGTTGGAGGCGCGATGCTGCTCACCTTCTATAAAGGACCAGATGTTAGCTTGTGGTCATCGCCAGTCAATCTCATCAAGGACCAAAGCCACCGCGCCAACCATGTAATGTCATCTCACAAAGCACCCGGCAACCGCGTCATGGGCTCATTACTGTCCATTGCCAGTTGTTTATCTTATGCATTGTGGTTAATAATTCAGGTGATACTTGCGGAACCACGATGACTCATTTGAAGTTGCAAAACAATATGAACTGACATTGTTCTTTTGTTTTCATCTACGTTCTCTGTAGGCGAAGGTGATCGAGGTGTATCCCTGCCCTTATTCTAGCACCACATTTATGTGTTCTAACGCAGCATTGCAGTCAATTGTCATCGCTCTTATTATGTCAGGGGATATAGCAAAGTGGAAACTTGGGCTTAATATTAGACTCCTCGCTGTTGCCTATTGTGTAAGACCTCTAATCCACTTTTATTTTGATTCTAAAATGGTAATATTACCATCGTACGCAATAATTTACTTATAGATAGTTTACTATTATTTCTTCTTTTACTTTTTTTATTAAAAAAAAACCTCATCTTCTACTTCTTTTAATATAGGGAATTGTGGCGTCCGGGATGATTTTCACAGTGATGGCATGGTGTATAAAGAGGAGGGGTCCATTATTTGCCTCCATATTCAACCCTTTGATGCTCTTGATGGTGGCTTTTCTTAGTTCACTTCTATTAAACGAGAAAATACATCTTGGAAGGTATTACAAGATAATAGTCTAACACATACACTGTTTTCTTCGCAGAGTAAATATATTTATTTTTTAAATATTTGACTATGGGTTTTCCATGACCATTCTTTTCACAGTGTGCTTGGCGCTATAATGGTAGTTATGGGACTCTATGTAGTGTTGTGGGCTAAAAGGAAAGAAGCCCCCAAGGCTCGCGATTTAGTCATTGAATCAATAAGGGGTCCTGTGGATGTGGTTATGGTTCCGGGAGCCTCAGCGTCTCACATGTTACCACCAGAAAAGAAGATTGACATGGAGCAACAGATTGCTTTTGCTAATGATGGGAAGCCCTAGAGAAAGAGAAACTAACGATGATGACTCTTTTTCTTATTCTTTCTGAGGGCCGGATGGGGAAGTATATGGGACTCTGAACAAAATTTGTTTTCATTAAATTCTTGTAAACAAACTTATAATAGTGGCATGTTGTTTGGAGATTGGTGAAGAACTGTTTTTACATGTTCTTAAGTTATTCCTTTCCCTCCCCTCCCCCACCCCCCACCCCCCACCCCAAAAAGAAAAAAAAAAAAAAAATCTTATTTACCTGACAATTGTTGATTTTTAAGTTTTCATATTAATTAATTAGTTTTCTGTTGCTTTGTTTGTGTGATAATTCTAGTAACCTTTAGTTAAAGCTACTTCGTGCATTAGTCATTATAATTCAGAAAGAACGACGTCTCAAGCGCTTTGAAAAGAAAGAAGAACACTTTGTGCAATATTCATGATTAGACATGATGGCCAGTCCACAGAGGAGCACATGAAAGCCCCTTCCTCGTTTGGAGCTCCTAGATATTTCTATGATATAAACCAATGTTAGGATGCCTCCCTACATGAAAATTACTTGTTTGGTGGCCATCGCGTGGAGCACTTAACTTGCAAATAGCTTTTACAAGTTCTGTTTGGATGAAAGGCTTGTCAACCAATCGGAGTTGGCGAGGCGGGCAGTGGCGCAGGTTCCTTTTCCTCGACAGACACTTTCCCATCTTCGATTGATGGTGCATTTACCAGATCCTCTTTGCTCTTTCCCCATAGGACACTATAAAGACCTCCGACCATCAAAACACCACCTAAAACACTGCAACGAATGTCGTTGTAAGTAACTTCTCAAAGATTGGATGGAATAATGGTTGAGTGTCAAATTACCTTCCCAAATGTATTAATTCGCCTAAGAAAAACGATGAGAATATGATAGTAAAGACAAGAGCCAATGGAGACGACATGGCTAGAAAAACCGGACCCTTCTTCTCGATACACCAAGCTTGCAAGTAAAAGGTGACCCCAGTAACCACGATGCCCTGTCAGGATTAATGTCAAGAATATTTTCACTTTACCATGAAATTTAGATAGATCTAAACATGAAAGTACTTGCACAATATGCAACTGCCACGAGTCCAGTATCCAACTGCAGCTTCCATCGCCCCATGTCCCTCACAAACGCCATGGCAACAAAGAAAGACTGGACCGTGCTGAAAATGCACTGGAAAGTCGTGAAGAGGAGTTTGGAAGGATATTCCTTCAGCAACAAACCCTGTTTACAATATATAAGAAGAGTTCATCGCAACATCTCTGAAGACGAGGAAGTGATGCCCTTGTTGTCCTATAAATAATTACCTGTAAAACTAGCCAGACACACCAGGCAGTGTTCGCTGAGATCATTAGGAAAGTGCCTTTTATCCACGTCTTCGTCGAGTGTGTCGGCTCATGGTTCAGGTAGTTGTGCCCATGGCTTAAGGCCTGGTGGTGGTTCAAAGTGCTCAGTTGTGGACCTCTATAGAAGGCTATGGTCACTATTCCAAAAACGCAGAATGTTATTCCTAGGACCTTTGCTATCCCTGACAAGCTCCTCAACTTCAAACTTTCCATCCTGCAAGAATTGTCCCAAGTGATCAGCTAAGTTATTCGCATTCCTTATGAATTTTCAAGAAATTATAACAGGTTGTTTGCGTATCACGCTCGCCATGCAAAAGAGTGGCTGCAGTGATGTTGCGGGGAATCCATTTCCAACTCCCTAGCTTTTGTTCAGTAATTTCCAGTGAGCTACGTATATAATAGGAAGATGGTGAAAACAGGAACCTTTTTCAAGATTTCGACAATCTGGGTACGATATTCATGACTAGTTTCTTAGTGGGGTTCCCAGATAACAATATTAAAATAAGATTATCCATCATCATAATTAGCACGTTGATGGTAAGGTGCAAAATATTAAAGTTGGTGCTAGGTGCGTGCCATTATGCGGCACCTATATATTTTGAGACGTGGCGATATATTTGCGAAAAAATTAACCAAAATCTTCTTTGGTGAATATGATTGCTCTACTTTTGTTGAGGATACTATTTCCCTTTGGCTTGATCAATAAGATCACCTGTTGCATGGGGTAATCTACAAGAAACTGACAATCCTAGAGAATTACCTAAGAATATATTACTTGTCAATGGTTCTTATAGAAGTTCAGATGAGTACCTGAGGAGTACTGCAAGGAAGAAGGTGATTACAGGAACGGAGTTCGTAGTTGCAGAGGCCACCGTCGCGGATGTGTATTTCAGCGCCGCGTTATAGACGTTTAAACTTATTGAAATCCTAAGAAATAGAAAGAAATTTTCCTACTGAAATCATCAAATTAACGTATAATGTTAAGAACGAATCAAGCAGAGATTTAACCATACCCAAGAAACGTATGAGAATCACAACAAAATAAGGCTTCCTCCCATCCATGGCTCTCGAACAAGCAGCACAAGCAAAAAAGATGCGAGTGTTGCTTTGCTTCAGGTGTGGCAGGATGGTGTATTTAAACTAGCGAAAAGATGCTTTTCTAATAATAATTAAGTTAAGCTGGGCTCCACTGGCAACGGAGTTCCACAAGTCATTAAAGATACTTGCGCTGCTGCTTCCTAAAACTTTCTCTGACCGTTTTGAACATGTTTACATTATGGTAGCTGAAGAATCAGAAACTCAACCCCAAACAGGGTGCGACAGACGCAACATGCGGTAGTGAATATGTTTCATTGTCCTCACAACAAGATTTTGACTAGTATTTGTGGAACAATTATTCTGAGCAACAAGAACAAACTTAGCAATAAGAGTGCTCTCTATTGCTGGAAAAAAGAAATGACAGGAGAAATATATAAATTTGCACACTGCATCGATTGCAGGCTATACTGTTGGATTCGTCAGCAAAATCATGGTGACCGCACAATCCTGTAGCGATCCATCTACTCGAAACCTACCCTTTTGGTGGTGCTTTGATTGCGGAGTCAATAGAGATTCCGACCTTAATGATCTTTCTGAAGTTAGCAAATGCATAGTGATGTTCAATCTATGCAATATTCGTTGCCAGTGGATAAGAATACGCATAAAACAGTAAACAATCTGCTTGCTGTAAAATGCATCCATTCAGAAAAAAAAAAATGTTTGCAGATTGCGTGAGTCCCTTCAATGGAAATGAGCACTTGTTTTCATGTTCATTTTATATTCTTTTTCCAATGATGTAGATAAATCTCTTTTGTTCAATGCCTCAAAGGCTTCATCTGCCTTGAAAGTTAGCAGACCATGACCACAGATTTTAGAACGCATTGCCAATGCGCATTTTGATCCATAATTTTTAATTCATTGGTCCAAGAATTGACAAACCAAAACATTGCGAATTCCCAAACAAAAAGCGTAAGTGACATGGGATTAGCGAGGGAAATCATAACTAGAGAGGCCTCTTGGTGTTTCTCAAAAAAGAAACTTCAATGCTTGTATCACGTTGAAAACATTGTTGCAAAGTAAACAGAGGCATTTTGCGTGTTCAACTGAAAATCAACTGCGGCGAACTCTATAAATCTGCGAAAACGAAAGAGAAGTAAGTAGGAACACCTTATAGAGCTCTGATGTTGCAGCGGGTATCAAAAGTTTCACGTCTGTTGAACTCATACAGCTGTTGAGATCAACGAATATAGCTAAATCAAAGCTGAATATGGCTTCAAAAGCTATAAAGAATGCTTTCACTTCGAACCGAATGGAATCTTATGTTCTTTGTTGTCCTTTTGTTTTTTTTTTTTTTTTTACAAATTGTGTTCCATCTATATGTATCTTAGTAGGATGACTTTGCCTTTCATCATTTTCTTGTTATTTATTGCATGAAAAGGATTAGTAAGAAGCAAAAAAAGTCGACTATGACTTCTCATCTTTATTGAATTTTATTATTAAAAAAAAAGAAGAGCTCCATGTCTTTTGTTGTTAAATTTAACTTTATTCTCTTTGGACACCATCTTTGACCCGTGGCCATATAGAACTACATCAATCCATCGCTCCTTTTTCAACCTCATTTTCCTAATGTGAGAACCACATAAAATACCAACGCATTTATAGCTCCAGACTCTCAATACGAATGGAATGATCGACATTTTAAATTTGTAAGGCATTTGTCTTTTGCTAGACAAGTTAGCTTTTTTATAGTTTATTTAGCATTATGACAACCAAAGAAGAAATCTAGTTCTTCAGCTACGTTCTCCATGACACAAGCGCAGCATGAATTCGGAACTAACAAAGAGAGATTTGCTGCAATATTGGAATTAAATGCATGAACAATGTGCATATAATGCTGCTGAAAATTCAAACAGATCTTTCCTTCTTTGCTGCCTCATTAAAAGCCACCTTCTCTGCAATATTCATCAAGGAAAGCTTTCTTTGTCAAAGAGGAACAGTAGCTTTCTCACGTAACCTTTTCTTTTCCCCCTTTAATTTGGTGTTTCTATCGGTTGATTCGTGCAATTATCACTCCTCAAACATTAGAATCGTGAACTATAACATGTCTTTTTTGCAATTTTTACACATGATGAGCTTTTCGTTTGTAATTATAACAAGCAGTTGTCCTTGTTTGCATAATTGCGCCTTCCAGGGAGAGTACATGTAATCCGATCTGACGCAACGGGCGGTTCTCGCTCTTTTTGATGAGACGATGTACTGATCACGTGATAAGCAGATGACCATGTCAACGTTTCTTTTGAGCCGCACGAGCTCAGCCATGTTTGGCCCTAAGTAGGCCCTAACCACGTTTTTTGCATATACCTCCTTGCCATATTTTATATTTGCGTGTTTCAATGTCGAGTCTTTTTAAGTTTGGTTGAAGTTCGTTCTGGGACCGAATTTTGTTTGGGCCCCAAACATTATTGGCGGGCAGCAACATTGGAGTTCGTTCTGGGGCCGAATTTTGTTTGGGCCCGAAAAAATATTGGTGAGCAATAACAGTGGAGTTCGTCGTGGGGCCCAATTTTGTTTGGGCCCCAAACAAATTGGTGGGCAACTAGAATGGAGTTCGTGGTGGGGCCTCCCATTAAAGTAATGGGGCAACAACTAACAAGAATGGAGTTGGAACAAAGTCCCCAGTATCAGTCCTACGAAACAGGCCACCTCATCACCGTCATCGCATGATGTACCAGTTCACCGTCCCCTGCTGACTCACACCGTGTCACGTGTTTTCAACAAGGATAATTGTATTTCAATCCCTCAATTTTTAAGAATTACATATTAGTGTCTAAAATCATCAAAACTCGCTCCCCAACTAAATTAACCTAACCATAACTAGAGCAGCGCATTGCATGTTCAAATTAAAATTATTTTTTTTTCTGTTTTTATCTATTTTTAAATCTTTAAATATATTTTAGATGCTTCTTCTCTACAATAATGTTTCTTATTATGATTTCTGCATATATTAAAAAAAAATACAAAATCATTAAGTGAATTTAGAAAACACGAAATTCTATTTAATGGAAATTGTGGACTCATTTTCGGATTGTCCGTGACGTGGGATCAAGTTGTGTGCCCGAATGCAGGCAGGTGTAGAGGCTGAATACTGAACAATTCATATTCTTCGGGGACTAGTTTGTGATTGGGAAAGTTTCAGGGGCTTATATAAGTTTCCATCCACCAAACGGTAAGTCATACAATTTGGGCGAGAGAAAATAAAGTATAAGCAACACTAGAATAAAAACGAACAGCCTACCTTTCAATTGTTTATTATTTTTTTAAATCTTGTCCCGCAAGTGAACCGAATTTAATGAGCCTTTGATGTCCGGGCCGCTTCGTAGGAAAGAAAAATGTCAGAACTTCTGTGCGCTGAGAGAGAGACGGAGAGCGGTGGAAGCGATCTGAGGGTTCTGGATCTGCCTCGCGTCGGTTGAGGTGAGTGAGATTGTTCGAGTATGATTCCTTTCTTCTGTTCTTCGTCTCAAAATTTGGTTTTGAAGTGATTCCGTTTGGGGAATTTGAGTACTTTGTTGGTTTCCATTTCAATTCGGGAATAGGAGGTATTGCGGCTTTTGGATTGCTTTTCTGAGATGTTTTCGGAAAATTATGTGTTCATGGAAGGAATTTGCTTGAGTGAGTAGTTTTTGACTTTGTTCTCGCTATTTTTGTCTAGTTGTTTTGAGGTTTCTGGGGAAAATCGGAGAGCTTTTGGTCGGTTTCTTCGATTCATGGGATTTTTGAAATGTTTGCTCTTGTATTTTTTAAGTTTGCCCAGAGTTTACTTGGAATTCATGCACTGATCGTGTTTCGGGTTCATTTTCCTTCTATGCCTCCTAATTTGTTATTTTCTAGTAGAAAAATCACGAATTTCTTGCTTTCTAAATTTTGGTTTTGTTAGTGTTCTTGCTCGGTTCACATTGTGAATCTTCATCACTTTGGTCTTTTTTGCAGCCATTTGGAGTCTTTATTGCCATAATTCGGCTCTTTGCACAATTGTTCCCTTTCCAGGGGACAATAAAATTTGACATCTAGGTAAAAAATATGCTGTTTGGTAGTTTTACTACGGTATTTATTTCAAAATCTTGTGCATGTCTAATATCCTGAAAACCATTTCTCTGCAGAGAGCAGGAGTTGTTGGTGATGGTCGATAAAGTGGGCTGCAGTTTATACGCCTTCCTGGGGGGCTTTAGTCGTCAAGGCTTGTATCTTGGTTGTTTAAATGTCTTTGAGAAGTATAGTTCGAGATGTTAGAGATAGCTTTGGTAGTTTGTCTAGGAGAAGCTTTGAAGTGAGACTGCCTGGGTATCACCGAGGAAAGTCGCAGGCTTCAGTCCACGAGCTTTGTGAGCCATCCTTAGTGATTCAGAATAGTTGCTGGGCTAGCCTTCCTCCTGAACTACTTCGAGATGTGCTAAAGAGGCTCGAGGCAAGTGAGAGTACATGGCCTTCCCGGAAGAATGTAGTTGCTTGTGCTGCAGTCTGTAGGTCGTGGAGGGAAACTTGCAGGGAGATTGTCAAAAGTCCAGAGTTTAGTGGGAAGCTGACATTTTCAGTGTCCCTTAAGCAGGTAGGCATCTCAGCTTATTCATTGTTTCCCTTGCTGTGATATCTCAACCACATTGTCACTTTGACACTGCTTATAGCTCCACAGCTTGCTACCAAAATCTTAATTCTAGAGTCAGAGAGTAAATTTTGCTAACTGCAACTAGATTGACTAGCTCTGTCACAAGGATGATGTCATACTTGTCACTTGATCTGGGATTTTGATATCTTCTTTCTTCGGTTTTCCAGCCTGGACCTCGATATGGAACCATCCAGTGCTTCATTAAGAGGGACAAAGCAAAACATACTTATCATCTTCTTCTTTGCTTGTATTGTTGTTTGTCGTTGGGATTGGATTTGGACGATGAAATGAGTATCATTTTAATTTGTTTTTCTTTGGACCTGCAGGAAGAGAAGGCCGAAGTTGACGTGGAAGATCTTCGGGAAGTCGTTTCTTTGTGGTTTGTTTGGGTAGGTTTTCATAAAACCCTAGCTATCGATTGCTTTGTTTTTTTTAATTTTTTTTTTTGGGCTTTTATGTCCCCGTGTTTTTGGCGATCGGTGAGGAAAATCCTAGATATCGAGGTGAGATGGAGCAGGTCGGTATTTCCTTGTCCTCGTACGTACAATGGCCTTTTCCTCATAAGCACGCAAATCGCAATGCCGCATCTCTCTATAAAAACCGTAACAGACATCAGTCTAGGGCAAGGAAAAGGCCATATAGACTGATGTCTGTTACGGTTTTTATAGAGAGATGCGGAGTTGCGATTTGGGTGCTCATGAGAAAAAGGCCATTGTACGTACGAGGACAAGGAAAGGGACAAGGAAATCGCGACCTGCTCCAGCTCACCTCGATATTTAGGATTTTCCTCACTGATCGCCAAAAACACGGGGACATAAAAGCCCCAAAAAAAAACAAAAAAAAAACAAAGCGATCGATAGTTAGGGTTTTATGAAAACCTATCCAAACAAACCACAAAGAAATGACTCCCCGAAGATCTTCCATGTCAATTTCGGCCTTCTCTTCCTGCAGGTCCAAAGAAAAACAAATTAAAATGATACTCATTTCATCGTCAAAATCCCAACGACAAACAACAATACAAGCAAAGAAGAAAAAAAAGATGACACCTCTCGACGAAGTAGGCAATGGGGGCGAGGAAGGCAGTCGCGAAGAGATACCGATAGGCGACCAAGATCCGCATGTCCATGCCGTCGTTGAGGGAGAGTTTGTAAAAGATGTTGACGCTGGCAAAGACAAACTGGGCGAGGACCATGCCGGCGGCAGGCTTCAGACCCTCGAAAAACTCGGAGGTTTCGAGACCCACGCTGCGCTGTGCTATTTCTGAGGTGGAAAGAAAGAAAAGAAGAAGGAATAGGATGATGGACTGATGGGGGTACAATGTTTGTTACGGTTTTTATAGAGAGATGCGGCGTATGGGTGCTCATGAGAAAAAGGCCAGCTAAGAGCCCGCAACGGAACGGGAGTGGAACCGGTTTTGCTCATCCCTCCATGGATCCACGTCGAGAAACCTTCATGCATCACACGCACTCACGCTTCTCGTCCCCGCTCCCATTCCGCTGCGGATTTTTAGCGGACCTTTTTCTCATGAGCACCCACCGCCGCATCTCTCTATAAAAACATGAGATGCCTACCTGCTTAAGGGACACTGAAAATGTCAGCTTCCACTAAACTCTGGACTTTTGACAATCTCCCTGCAAGTTTTCCTCCACGACCTACAGACTGCAGCACAAGCAACTACATTCTTCCGGGAAGGCCATGTACTCTCACTTGCCTCGAGCCTCTTTAGCACATCTCGAAGTATTTCCTTGTCCTCGTACGTTCAATGGCTTTTTCCTCATAAGCACGCAAATCGCAATGCCGCATCTCTCTATAAAAACCGTAACAGACATCAGTCTAGGGCAAGGAAAAGGCCATATAGACTGATGTCTGTTACGGTTTTTATAGAGAGATGCGGAGTTGCGATTTGGGTGCTCATGAGGAAAAGGCCATTGTACGTACGAGGACAAGGAAAGGGACAAGGAAATCGCGACCTGCTCCAGCTCACCTCGATATTTAGGATTTTCCTCACTGATGGCCAAAAACACGGGGACATAAAAGCCCCAAAAGAAAACAAAAAAAAAACAAAGCGATCGACAGTTAGGGTTTTATGAAAACCTACCCAAACAAACCACAAAGAAACGACTCCCCGAAGATCTTCCATGTCAATTTCGGCCTTCTCTTCCTGCAGGTCCAAAGAAAAACAAATTAAAATGATACTCATTTCATCGTCAAAATCCCAACGACAAACAACAATACAAGCAAAGAAGAAAAAAAAGATGGCACCTCTCGACGAAGTAGGCAATGAGGGTGATGAAGGCAGTCGCGAAGAGATACCGATAGGCGAACAAGATCCGCATGTCCATGCCGTCGTTGAGGGAGAGTTTGTAGAAGATGTTGACGCCGGCAAAGACAGACTGGGCGAGGACCATGCCGGCGGCAGGCTTCAGACCTTCGAAAAACTCGGAGGTTTTGAGACCCATGCTGCGCTGTGCTGTTTCTGAGATAGAAAGAAAGAAAAGACGAAAGAATAGGATGATGGACTGATGGGGGTACGATGTTTTTATAGAGAGATGCGGCGGTGGGTGCTCATGAGAAAAAGGTCCGCTAAAAATCCGCAGCGGAATGGGAGCGGGGACGAGAAGCGTGAGTGCGTGTGATGCATGAAGGTTTCTCGACGTGGATCCATGGAGGGATGAGCAAAACCGGTTCCACTCCCGTTCCGTTGCGGGCTCTTAGCTGGCCTTTTTCTCATGAGCACCCATACGCCGCATCTCTCTATAAAAACCGTAACAGACATTGTACCCCCATCAGTCCATCAGCCTATTCCTTCTTCTTTTCTTTCTTTCCATCTCAGAAACAGCACAGCGCAGCGTGGGTCTCAAAACCTCCGAGTTTTTCGAGGGTCTGAAGCCTGCCGCCGGCATGGTCCTCGCCCAGTTTGTCTTTGCCAGCGTCAACATCTTTTACAAACTCTCCCTCAACGACGGCATGAACATGCGGAGCTTGGTCGCCTATCGGTATCTCTTCGCGACTGCCTTCCTCGCCCCCATTGCCTACTTCGTCGAGAGGTGTCATCTTTTTTTTCTTCTTTGCTTGTATTGTTGTTTGTCGTTGAGATTTTGACGATGAAATGAGCATCATTTTAATTTGTTTTTCTTTGGACCTGCAGGAAGAGAATGCCGAAATTGACATGGAAGATCTTCGGGGAGTCGTTTCTTTGTGGTTTGTTTGGGTAGGTTTTCATAAAACCCTAGCTGTCGATCGCTTCGTTTTTTTTATTTTTTTTTTGGGCTTTTATATCCCCGTGTTTTTGGCGATCGGTGAGGAAAATCCTAGATATCGAGGTGAGCTGGAGCAGGTCGCGATATCCTTGTCCTTTTCCTTGTCCCCGTACGTACAATGGCCTTTTCCTCATGAGCACCCAAATCGCAACTCCGCATCTCTCTATAAAAACCGTAACAGACATCAGTCTATATGGCTTTTTTCTTGTCCTAGATTGATGTTTGTTACGATTTTATAGAGAGATGCGGCGTTGCGATTTGCATGCTCATGAGGAAAAGACCATTGTAAATACGTAAGCTTACATATTTATATTAGGGAAAATTCCTTATATACCCCCGATAAGCTTACATATTTATAGATCAGCCCTGTTAAGTAAATATTACTGTTAGACACGCACTCCCATATCTATTTAAAAGATGCCGAGTAGAAGAAAACCTCCAGCTTTCCTTCTTACGCATCAATACAATATTTTTCTTCATTATTTTAACTATTGTTAAACATAAATGTAAATACGTAAACTTTGTATCTGTACTTTTCAATCAAATTATTAAATAAGATTTGTCGCTACCATCAAAATAGCAAAATATATTTTTAGAAATCTACATTGATATCTTCTTTCTTTGGTTTTCCAGCCTGGACCTCGATATGGAACCATCCAGTGCTTCATTAAGAGGGACAAAGCAAAACATACTTATCATCTTCTTCTTTGCTTGTATTGTTGTTTGTCGTTGGGATTGGATTTGGAGGATGAAATGAGTATCATTTTAATTTGTTTTTCTTTGGATCTGTAGGAAGAGAAGGCCGAAGTTGACGTGGAAGATCTTCGGACAGTCGTTTCTTTGTGGTTTGTTTGGGTAGGTTTTCATAAAACTCTAACTGTCGATCGCTTCGTTTTTTTTTATATTTTTTTTGGGCTTTTATGTCCCCGTGTTTTTGGCGATCGGTGAGGAAAATTCTAGATATCGAGGTGAGCTGGAACAGGTCGCGATTTCCTTGTCCTTGTGGAATTGCTTTGTTAACGTGGACTTGTCCGATTTTCGTGGCCTACCGAAAAGGTGTCGATTGTGTTGCTATCTGTGTGGGAATAGTTTAACTGTGACGCTCTTCCTTTCAGTATGCAATCTAGCAATCTGCCGCGCTAGAAAGTTGGCCCGAAATATCCATTCAGATACTCGCTATTCAAAAACAAAAAAGAAGACGAATCCAGATAGCCTCTCTTTCCCAGTTAGGAAATCAGAATTCTTTCCGTATTTTTTTACTAATTACTATGTTTAGGTATATAATATTTTTGTCGTTTAATGTTAAGTAATTGATATTTTTCATTGCATGTTAGCTACTTTTTCTTAATCGTTTTTAGCTTTGGTGATCTCACCGATCTGCATTAATTATTTGGCGTCATGAACCCTATGAATTGGCTGGTGCTGTTTGAAGCAGTAAGAATAGATGATAATGATAAGCAAATAAAGAATGTTCGGGATTTATGCAAAAGTTTGTTAATGAATTCCGAAAGATAGTGTTAAATATGATTGTTGACTTCATTCGTGCAACCTCAGGGGCACACTAGCACAGAACTTCTATGTTGCTGGCATGAGCATGACATCGGTGACATTCGCATCAGCAATGACCAACCTTATTCCTGCCATCACATTCATCATTGCAGTCTTATTCAGGTAAGTCATGACACTCAGTACATGCAGGATTTTTGTTTTTCATGTTCTGTGTTGAATTCTTATAATATGACTTTTCTGCTAATTGAAAGATTGGAGAAGTTTGGGATCAACAAAGTGACAGGACAAGCTAAGATTATGGGAACAATTCTCGGAGTTGGAGGCGCGATGCTGCTCACCTTCTATTGATTCAATGACTAAATCGCGAGCCTTGGGGGCTTCTTTCCTTTTAGCCCACAACACTACATAGAGTCCCATAACTACCATTATAGCGCCAAGCACACTGTGAAAAGAATGGTCATGGAAAACCCATAGTCAAATATTTAAAAAATAAATATATTTACTCTGCGAAGAAAACAGTGTATGTGTTAGACTATTATCTTGTAATACCTTCCAAGATGTATTTTCTCGTTTAATAGAAGTGAACTAAGAAAAGCCACCATCAAGAGCATCAAAGGGTTGAATATGGAGGCAAATAATGGACCCCTCCTCTTTATAGAAGGTGAGCAGCATCGCGCCTCCAACTCCGAGAATTGTTCCCATAATCTTTGCTTGTCCTGTCATTTTGTTGATCTCCAATTTCTCCAATCTTTCAATTAGCAGAAAAGTCATACTATAAGAATTCAACACAGAACATGAAAAACAAAAATCCTGCATGTACTGAGTGTCATGACTTACCTGAATAAGACTGCAATGATGAATGTGATGGCAGGAATAAGGTTGGTCATTGCTGATGCGAATGTCACCGATGTCATGCTCATGCCAGCAAGATAGAAGTTTTATGCTAGTGTGCCTCTGAGGTCGCACGAATGAAGTCAACAATTATATTTAACACTATCTTTCGGAATTCATTAACAAACTTTTGCATAAATCCCGAACATTCTTTCTTTACTTATCATTATCATCTATTCTTACTGCTTCAAACAGCACCAGCCAATTCATAAGGTTCATGACGCCAAATAATTGATGCAGATCAGTGAGATCACCAAAGCTAAAAACGATTAAGAAAAAGTAGCTAACATGCAATGAAAAATATCAATTACTTAACATTAAACGACAGAAATATTATATACCTAAACATAGTGATTAGTAAAAAAATACGGAAAGAATTCTGATTTCCTAACTGGGAAAGAGAGGCTATCTGGATTCGTCTTCTTTTTTGTTTTTGAATAGCGAGTATCTGAATGGATATTTCGGGTCAACTTTCTAGCGCGGCAGATTGCTAGATTGCATGCTGAAAGGAAGAGCGTCACATTTAAACTATTCCCACATAGATAGCAACACAATCGACACCTTTTCGGTAGGCCACGGAAACCGGACAAGTCCATGTTAACAAAGCAATTCCACAAGGACAAGGAAATCGTGACTTGCTCCAGCCCACCTTGATATTTAGGATTTTTCCTCACCGATCGTCAAAAACACGGGGACATAAAAGCCAAAAAAAAAAAAAAAAAAAAACGAAGCGATCGACAGCTAGGGTTTTATGAAAACCTACCCAAACAAACCACAAAGAAACGACTGTCCGAAGATCTTCCACGTCAACTTCGGCCTTCTCTTCCTGCAGATCCAAAAAAAAATAAATTAAAATGATACTCATTTCATCGTCAAAATCCCAACAACAAACAACAATACAAGCAAAGAAGAAAAAAAAAGATGGCACCTCTCGACGAAGTAGGCAATGGGGGCGAGGAAGGCAGCCGCGAAGAGATACCGATAGGCGACCAAGATCCGCATGTCCATGCCGTCGTTGAGGGAGAGTTTGTAGAAGATGTTGACGTCGGCAAAGACATACTGGGCGAGGACCATGCTGGCGGCAGGCTTCAGACCCTCGAAAAACTCGGAGGTTTTGAGACCCATGCTGCGCTGTGCTATTTCTGAGATAGAAAGAAAGGAAAGAAGAAGGAAAAGGATAATGGACTGATGGGGTTACGATGTCTGTTACGGTTTTTATAGAGAGATGAGGCGTTGCGATTTGGGTGCTCATGAGGAAAAGGCCCGCTAAAAGCCCGCAGCGGAATGGGAGCGGGACGAGAAGCGTGAGTGATGTATGGAGGTTTCTCTACGTAGAAGTAATCTCGTTCATGCAAGCGCCATTCCTCTTCGTTGCATTCTGGGCTTTTTCTTTGGGCTTCTGGATCCATGTTTTTGGGCCCAGTTAATCCGTTTTCTTCAGGTTCGATAAACCATGTTTGGAATGATTTAAAGTTTAAACAAATTTGTTTTTTAAACCTACCTCCTTGAACACAACTGACCGAAACCTACCTCCTTGAACAAAACCCCAAGAGAGCGGCGGCGATTCTCCTCGGTCGGCGTGCCCTAGTCGCGCTCCACGGCCTCCTTCTCTACAGCGACCTCCGGCGTCGGTTCCGGCGCGTCGACCGGCGGCGGAGCATCGGCATCCGCCTTGACATTCTTGGGCTTCGTCGCGCACCCGCCCATGCTTTCCTCTTCTCCTTGTCCTCTCGATTCGCTCGACGCTGGGAATTTGAAGGAGGGACGGATCTTGGCCTTGGGTTTATAGCGCGGGAAGGCGAAGGAGCGTGCGCGTGCGTGCGTCCTTCTTTTCCTGGTCCTTCTTTTCTTTCTTTCTATCTCAGAAACAGCACAGCGCAGCATGGGTCTCAAAACCTCCGAGTTTTTCGAGGGTCTGAAGTCTGCCGCCGGCATGGTCCTCGCCCAATCTGTCTTTGCCGGCGTCAACATCTTCTACAAACTTTCTCCCAACGACGGCATGGACATGCGAATCTTGGTCGCCTATCGGTATCTCTTCGCGGCTGCCTTCCTCGCCCCCATTGCCTACTTCGTCGAGAGGTGCCATTTTTTTTTCTTCTTTGCTTGTATTGTTGTTTGTCGTTGGGATTTTAACGATGAAATGAGTATCATTTTAATTTGTTTTTCTTTGGATCCGCAGGAAGAGAAGGCCGAAGTTGACGTGGATGATCTTCGGATAGTCGTTTCTTTGTGGTTTGTTTGGGTAGGTTTTCATAAAACCCTAGATGTCGATTGCTTCGTTTTTTTTTATTTTTTTTTGGGTTTTTATGTCCCGGTGTTTTTGGCGATCGGTGAGGAAAATCCTAGATATCGAGGTGGCTGGAGCAGGTCGCGATTTCCTTATCCTTGTGGAATTGCTTTGTTAACGTGGACTTGTCCGGTTTCCGTGGCCTACCGAAAAGGTGTCGATTGTGTTGCTATCTGTGTGGGAATAGTTTAACTGTGACGCTCTTCCTTTCAGCATGCAATCTAGCAATCTACCGCGCTAGAAAGTTGGCCCGAAATATCCATTCAGATACTCGCTATTCAAAAACAAAAAAGAAGACGAATCCAAATAGCCTCTCTTTCCCAGTTAGGAAATCAGAATTCTTTCCGTATTTTTTTACTAATCACTATGTTTAGGTATATAATATTTCTGTCGTTTAATGTTAAGTAATTGATATTTTTCATTGTATGTTAGCTACTTTTTCTTAATCGTTTTTAGCTTTGGTGATCTCACCGATCTGCATCAATTATTTGGCATCATGAACCCTATGAATTGGCTGGTGCTGTTTGAAGCAGTAAGAATAGATGATAATGATAAGTAAAGAAAGAATGTTCGGGATTTATGCAAAAGTTTGTTAATGAATTCCGAAAGATAGTGTTAAATATAATTGTTGACTTCATTCGTGCGACCTCAGAGGCACACTAGCACAGAACTTCTATCTTGTTGGCATGAGCATGACATCGGTGACATTCGCATCAGCAATGACCAACCTTATTCCTGCCATCACATTCATCATTGCAGTCTTATTCAGGTAAGTCATGACACTCAGTACATGCAGGATTTTTGTTTTTCATGTTCTGTGTTGAATTCTTATAATATGACTTTTCTGCTAATTGAAAGATTGGAGAAATTGGAGATCAACAAAGTGACAGGACAAGCAAAGATTATGGGAACAATTCTCAGAGTTGGAGGCGCGATGCTGCTCACCTTCTATAAAGGACCAGTTGTTAGCTTGTGGTCATTGCCAATCAATCTCATCAAGGACCAAAGCCACAGCGCCAACCATGTAATGTCGTCTCACAAAGCACCCGGTAACCACGTCATGGGCTCATTACTGTCCATTGCCAGTTGTTTATCTTCTGCATTGTGGTTAATAATTCAGGTAATACTCGCGGAACCACAATGACTCATTTGAACTTGCAAAACAATATGAATTAGTGATTGCAAAAGAAGGGCAGAAGGACTTTCCAAATGGCATACCAGAATGTGGTGCTGATGCCCTCCGATTTGCTCTCATTAGCTATACAGCTCAGGTTCATTTTCATCTGTGATAGTCTTTTAGGCCAGTTTTCCAATTTACTATGCGACGATATAATTATTCTATTTTCCAGTCTGATAGGATAAACCTGGATGTTTTGAGAGTTGTTGGCTATCGTCAATGGTGTAATAAGCTGTGGAATGCGCTTCGATTTGCTATGGGCAAGCTGGGAGATAGCTATGCTCCTCCTCATATGATTGTGGTGGTTTCCATGCCATCAATTTGCAAGTGGATTCTGTCTGTGTTAAACAAAGCTATTAAAAAAATTGTCACCTCTTTTGAAGCATATAGATTTGCTGATGCAGCCACTGCAGTGTACTCATGGTTCCAATTTCAGCTGTGTGATGTATTTATTGAAGCTATTAAACCGTACTTTTTTGAGAACTTGGAGTATGAATCTGCAAGAAGAGCTGCAAGGGATACACTCTGGGTGTGCTTGGACACTGGCCTTCGCCTTCTCCATCCATTCATGCCATTTGTAACTGAAGGACTATGGCAACGACTTCCTCAAGCAGCAGGAAGTACACGGAAAGAATCAATTATGATATCTGATTATCCTTCAGCAGTAGAGGTGAGTACTGTATGAGTTGTTTGTCTTTGTAATGAATTATTTCCATTCTGCATTTACTGGTTTTTTTTTTCAATTTTTCAGGCATGGACAAATGCACAAATCGAAAGTGACATGGAAACTGTTCTCGATGTGGTGAAGACACTCAGATCACTGCATCCACCGAATGACAGAAATGAGAGGTAATAGCTTGGTCTATTTTTCATTATAATCTATACAATCAAGCATATCTGCCTATGTTATTGTTCTAAAAACTATGGTTAATTTTCTTCTATCCAGACGACAAGCTTATGCGGTGTGCCGAGGAGAGGATGTTGAATCTATCATTGGAACTTATGCATTTGAGATTTCAACCCTTGCTTCCTTATCATCTTTAACTGTACTGTAAACCTCCCCTTTTCACAAAATAATTTGATAAATTTTTTAACTTTGCAAGTTGGCAATGTTAGAATTGCTGATAGGATATATCTTAATTGGAGATCTATTTCTGCTTGCTCATATCATGAACCACTTTGTAGACTCTTGGCGAGGGTGACAATGCACTGGCCAGGTGTGGATGTGGAGTTGTGAATGAGAAGCTTTTGGTGTATTTGCAACTTCATGGGGCCCTTAATGTGGAAGCGGAACGAGAGAAACTTAGGAGAAAACGAGAAGAACTACAAAAGTGAGTTTCCAAAAACTCTCATAGCGATTTAAGTTGTCAGCAAAATTATATATTAGTTAAAGAGACAAGCAGTAAGTAGCGGACCTTAGGAATTTAACATTCAAAATCTGTAGCTATTGTCTATTGTGTTCTCTTTTGTTCTCAGCAAAATTATATGTTGGTAAAAAATAAGCAAGCAAGAAATTGCGGGCCTTAGAAATTTAACATTCAGAATCTCCATTCAAACCAACTATTTGATGTAGGATCTGAGATACCTCTTGATCTAATTTTATTTGATCGGAGTGTTGGCACAAGATAATTTCAAATTTGATCATCCTAATGGAGGTAGTGTGCAAGAAGTTTTGTTGTTAGTTTTGGCAGTGAATAAGCTTCAGGAAAATAATCTGCTGATGTTTTTTCACTAGAGAACTCCAGATGGTAATGCTAAATAAGAAAGAATATTCTGGATAGGCTTGCATCTAGCATCTGGATAAAAACTATGGGAAAGGATGCACCTTGTAATTTGGACATAATGATTTGGGAGTGTCTGGTTTGGGGCATTTTCCTGAAGATATTAACCCTCCTTATTTTGATACTCCTGCATTTATGACAGACTTTTATGTACTTGCTTAAAATCACTAGTTTTTGTAGTCCGTTATGGGATTCTCTTAACTAGAATTTATGTTTGACTTCTAGCAACAAGTATTGATTTTCTCTTTTGTTGCCTCATGTTTGTTGGGAGGATCTTGATTTTAAACATGCAATTCTTTTTATTGATTGTTGTTGGCATATACATCTTGCTTTGTTCTAGCTATTCTAGTAAATTTAGATGTCCTACGTCTTGTGAAGTTCTACCTTTATATCATCCCACTAAAATTCCATACATTCTGGTTTTATGAGATAATTCTCTTGTATATTTTGAAGGCCATATCTTCTACTGTTTAGTAGCCAGTCTCAATATATTTCTCCTTTTGTTCTGGCAGATTGTCTGCTGCACTGTCCCAGATGATGAACTCTTCTGGTTACAAAGAGAAAGCTCCCATGAATGTCCAAGAAGAGGATATTAAGAAGCTAAATTCCTACACAGAGGAACTAAAGATCATTGGGGAAGCTGAGAACGATCTGGATTGAACAGCAAACAGTGAAAATGGATGGAACTGTAGGTTACTAAAATTTTTAATTGCATACAAGTCATATATGAAAGTGGAGAGGAAGGAAGAGCCCCTCTCATTGTTCTTTCCGAAACGAATTCTAGAAATGTCGACAGATGCCTGAATTCAATTGAATCGACTTCTACCCTTGCTTCTAGATGAATTGTTGTATGGTGACTGTAAGCCCATTCTGAATTGCTATGGTACAAGTGTGAGTTTCATGGATTTTGTTCCCAAATGTATGTTGTTTGGATAAATTTGTCAGACCGTGGATGTCAATACCACGTTGCAAGTTATAATTGGAGATTTGGGAGCTTGTACACGGAGGTCTTGTTTGGGTCGCAGTTTGATAACTCTGGGGTTAGCGGGGATAAACGGAGTTAACAAAGCCTTACCACCTTATAATATGACTTTTCTGTTAATTGAAAGATTGGAGAAGTTGGGGATCAACAAAGTGACAGGACAAGCAAAGATTATGGGAACAATTCTCGGAGTTGGAGGCGCGATACTGCTCACCTTCTATAAAGGACCAGTTGTTAGCTTGTGGTCATTGCCAATCAATCTCATCAAGGACCAAAGCCACAGCGCCAACCATGTAATGTCGTCTCACAAAGCACCCGGTAACCACGTCATGGGCTCATTACTGTCCATTGCCAGTTGTTTATCTTATGCATTGTGGTTAATAATTCAGGTGATACTTGCGGAACCACGATGACTCATTTGAAGTTGCAAAACAATATGAACTGACATTGTTCTTTTGTTTTCATCTACGTTCTCTGTAGGCGAAGGTGATCGAGGTGTATCCCTGCCCTTATTCTAGCACCACATTTATGTGTTCTAACGCAGCATTGCAGTCAATTGTCATCGCTCTTATTATGTCAGGGGATATAGCAAAGTGGAAACTTGGGCTTAATATTAGACTCCTCGCTGTTGCCTATTGTGTAAGACCTCTAATCCACTTTTATTTTGATTCTAAAATGGTAATATTACCATCGTACGCAATAATTTACTTATAGATAGTTTACTATTATTTCTTCTTTTACTTTTTTTATTAAAAAAAAACCTCATCTTCTACTTCTTTTAATATAGGAATTGTGGCGTCCGGGATGATTTTCACAGTGATGGCATGGTGTATAAAGAGGAGGGGTCCATTATTTGCCTCCATATTCAACCCTTTGATGCTCTTGATGGTGGCTTTTCTTAGTTCACTTCTATTAAACGAGAAAATACATCTTGGAAGGTATTACAAGATAATAGTCTAACACATACACTGTTTTCTTCGCAGAGTAAATATATTTATTTTTTAAATATTTGACTATGGGTTTTCCATGACCATTCTTTTCACAGTGTGCTTGGCGCTATAATGGTATCATCACATTATCATTGACATGTGTTGAATTCTTATAATATGATTTTTCTGCTAATCGAAAGATTGGAGAAGTTGGGGATCAATAAAGTGACAGGACAAGTAAAGATTATGGGAACAATTCTCGGAGTTAGAGGCGCGATGCTGCTCACCTTCTATAAAGGACCAGTTGTTAGCTTGTGGTCATTGCCAATCAATCTCATCAAGGACCAAAGCCACAGCGCCAACCATGTAATGTCGTCTCACAAAGCACCCGGTAACCACGTCATGGGCTCATTACTGTCCATTGCCAGTTGTTTATCTTCTGCATTGTGGTTAATAATTCAGGTGATACTCGCGGAACCACAATTACTCATTTAAACTTGCAAAACAATATGAATTGACATTGTTCTTTTGTTCTCATCCACGTTCTCTGTAGGCGAAGGTGATCGAGGTGTATCCCTGCCCTTTTTCTAGCACCGCATTTATGTGTTCTATCGCAGCATTGCAGTCAATTGTCATCGCTCTCGTTATGTCAAGGGATATAACAGAGTGGAAACTTGGGTTTAATATTAGACTCCTCGCCGTTGCCTATTGTGTAAGACCTCTAATTCACTTTTATTTTGATTCTAAAATAGTAATATTACCATCGTAAGCAATAATTTACTTATAGATAGTTTACTATTATTTCTTCTTTTATTTTTTTTATTAAAAAAAAACCTCATCTTCTACTTCTTTTAACATAGGGAATTGTGGCATCCGGGATGATTTTCACAGTGATGACATGGTGCATAAAGAGGAGGGGTCCATTATTTGCCTCCATATTCAACCCTTTGATGCTCTTGATGGTGGCTTTTCTTAGTTCACTTCTATTAAACGAGAAAATACATCTTGGAAGGTATTACAAGATAATAGTCTAACACATACACTGTTTTCTTCGCAGAGTAAATATATTTATTTTTTAAATATTTGACTATGGGTTTTCCATGACCATTCTTTTCACAGTGTGCTTGGCGCTATAATGATAGTTATGGGACTCTATGTAGTGTTGTGGGCTAAAAGGAAAGAAGAAGTATCTGTTCCTTCTCCGAAAGCCATCACAACATATGATAAGCCAGCAGCTGAGGTGCAAGTAACAGCAAAACTGTCAAAAGAACATGAGGCCAACCCTGAAATAACTGAGGTCTCAAATCCCATCGAAGAAGTATATAGTCCTTCTCCAATGGCCATCACAACAGATGATAAGCCAGCAGCTGACATGGAAGTAGCAGCAGAACCTTCAAAAGAACATGAACCTGATGTTGAGATAACTGAGGCCTCGAACCCCATCAAAGGAGAAGTGTCTGTTCCTTCTCCAAAAGCCATCATGGTAGATGAGAAGCCAACAGCAGAAATCATTGCAGAGCCAGCAGATGAAACGGAAGTAGTTCCATAAAGATTTTTCTTTTTTTTTAGCATGAATACGTTCCGTGAAAATCAATAGCTCGATAGATATGCAATTACAAAAATTTTTTGGTTTACAATTAAGGTTGACTGATTGAATATGTGATTTGAGCAATTTTTCACTCTTTTATTTCCCTGTTTTGAACTTACAATTAAAACCTATTTAGTAACTCTCCAAAAACTAACGTGTGTTTAGGTGTCCTTTGACTCTTAAAAGTGATGAAAATAAGACTACTTTTCATTTTTTCGATAGTTTGTTTTTACAACTGGTTGAATTACTATTTTGAGATGGGTTCCAAAATAAACTACGGTTCACTTTGATCACTTCCATTCGAGTAGGTGCAAAAGTGGTTCAAAAATGAGTGGAGCTCACTTCCTCCACTTCTACAAATTCGTTTGAGCCGAAGTCAGCGGTTCCGAAGCTTTAATTAAAGTTTTAAGTTTTGATTTCGAAATTACTTTTGACACCCACTAAAATCAATAATTTTAGTTGTTTCAGTCCTATTTCGGCCTTTTCGATCAATTTCAATTTTGGTTAAATTATTTTTTTAATTTTCTTTGACTAAAATTTAATTTTAAATTTTAAAATATTAAAAAACTTTTAAAAAATGAGAAAATTTTATATAAACATATATTTTTAAAAGTATTGAATATAATTTTTTTGATAAAAAAATCTTAAAATATGAAATAAAATATCTAGCATACAAGATTCAAATCTAGATCACCTTTGATCTGAGTTAAGATCTTAACTAAAGGAGCTAAACATATCTCATAATATTAATATAATATATAAATATATACAATAAATTTAAAATTTTGGAACTAAATATTTCAGCTGATTTAAAAATCTTACTTTGAACAACCACTTCATTCCTCATCAGCCCTCTCACGTTTGCGTCTCTCTTATAGCCAGCGTCCTCATCGTTCCTACATCTGCCATCACTGCCTTTGCACTTGTCGGAGTTGTTCCCATGCTAACCTAGACCATGCCTCCATCCTCGATCTTGCCCCCGAACTTGCCTCCCTTGCTGGCCTCTTCAGTTCAGCCGAGTCCAAGCTCAGGGTCGTCCCAATTGTTGTTGCCCCCTCGCTGATCATAGTTGTTCCCATTCTAGCCGAGACCAACCTACCATCCCTGATCTTGCCCTTGACCTCATCCTCCCCAATCTTCTCAACTTGCCCAAGCTTGATCTCATAGCTATCTCGACTATCACCATCCTCCCGCTCATCGAAGCCGTTCCCACTCCAGCTTAGACCCACCTATCATCCCCAATCTCATCCTCGACCTCACCCTCCCTGTCCTCCTTAGCTTGGCCAAGCTCAATTTCAAAATCGTCTCGACTGTCACTACTCCTACACTTGCCTGAGCTACCTTTGTCCTCCCTGATCTTGTACTCACCATCATTGCCCTTACAATTTTGATATAAATAATAAATTCTAACTCTAAAGTTGTGATTAATGATATTGTGATTGCATTTTGCTGCTCGGTGGTTCGTGGGTTTGTGATTTATATAGTGAAATGTGTGTCTTATAATTGTGATTTTACGGCTGAATGTATATCTTTTAATTTATGTACGCTACTTGTCGTGTTATCCATAAGCTCCATTTTTTATGTTAGTTTTTGAATAAACTTATAACAAAATTTCACACTATTTGTAATAACATCAATTAACTTCATTACTTATTTGAATATAATAATATATTACATAAATAACTTTATCACGGCTAGTACTAGACATTATCATCCTGATTTGAAATAATATTTTATTTTGTTTCATAGACATATATTCTATTTTACCTTTAAAAGATTTCATTTGGTACTTTAGGTTGATTATCGAGTGATAATAATCATCTATTTATTGAAAATAACCAGAATGATGTCAACTGTTATGTTAAAAAAATTGTGAAGTATTAAATATAAATGAGAAATTTTCATATAAAATATAATTTTACTTATGAATGAATTATATACCTTCTATAAAAAAGATATTGGTAAAATATTTTGCCTTTACTACTAGTCTTACTTGAAATTTAAACTTTGTAATGTTGGTTATGCTTGCACCTCAACATATTGGTTTCATTGGAATATGACTTTGAAACTTGAATTTGCACATTAACTCATTATTATTTGCTTTATTTTCTATCCCATAAATCTTTTTTATAATATTAAAATTTTTTATTGAGCTTTTCAAAAACATATCCAATGTATTTTTCAAAAATAGCCTTTGAAGACTTTAAAAATAGTAGTCCAAAGTTTTCAAAGAATAGTCATTGAAATTTTTAATTTTTTAAATATATTTGTAAAAAATCTCAAATTATTTTAATTAATTAATATTTTAATTATATTAATATTATTTGTCACGTATTTATCACGAATTATTATAATCGTGTTAATGTTAAAAATCTCAAATTTATTTGAAACAATTAATATTATTATTGTATTACTTTTTATTATACTAATTATGATAATTAATTGTATTATCCGAATTATTTTTAATCATAATTAATTAATTACTAATTTTATATTATTCTAATTATTAAAAATATTATAATTGAATATTATCCTAATTATAGTTAATTATTTATAATTATAAATTTTTTATTTTTATTTATTAATAAATATTATATTTTTAATTAATATAACTCAGAAATCGCTATAGCATCGCTCTATCTAAATAACTGAAACCGTATTTTATAGTTCGGACTTTATTATTCAAATGATTAAAGTCATATAACTCATATAATTAACACTTATTTTATTTTTACATTAAAATTTAATAAACGATCAAAATCATGTTTTTTAAAATTATTTTTTATTTTAATCAATTCTATCATTTTATCACTTTCAAAAATTATATTCTATTCAAACACGATGTAATCTGAAGATTCTGAACTTTACTAACAGTGCAAGCTCAGAATTACCCAAATAATTAAATAAAAACCTCCTCCACAGGCTCCATGGGACGCGATGGTCAAATGCAGTTTTTGGATGTACGTCTGAAAAATCTAGCCAACGATATATGCAGTCGGAGCAAGATCACTTCTCCACTGAGGAACTTCATCGCTCTTTGAGGAGAACGAACGTCGGATGAATACAACGGAGAAGCGTTAGCAAGCTTGCACTTAAATTTTAATTGTAAGTTGGAGCCGGCATGCTCAGCCGCTCATCCAGATAAACCTTAGCCTTCGACTTATTGACTCAGCTATGATAGCAACAACCGGCTGACCTGACTGGCGATGAATTGAATTTCCACCGAACTATGATATATATTTCCTGGTTTCTCAACCAAAAAAAAAAAAAAAAATGTTAGAGCCAAGGTTTTATAACTTAGTATCGGTTTCGGTTTCGGTTTCGGGACTCATTGAAACCGATACGTTTCGGCCGTTTCGGTTTCGGTTTCGGCCGAAATTTTTTTTTAAATTATTAATTGGGTGTTAATCAGAATTTGACTATATTTTGACTTTAAATTAAAAATATGATAAAATATTGAAAAAAATGAAAAAGTTTGAAAAATTAGGAATGAATTTATACTTAATTTTACTATAATATTAAATATTATTTTAGTTAATTAATATTAATTTTAATAGTTAATTACTGATATAGTATACTTTTAATATATATTAGTGTATTAAAAAAATACAATAAATAATATGAATATGATTAAAAGTTAAAAATTAACATGAGCATATTTAACTTTTAATTAAAATGTACTTCACACATACATAATTTATAAATTCTAAGATAATATAACTAATTATCATAATCATCATCAGTTGAGTTTGGAACATATGGGTGTGAAATTACAAATTTCAGTACTTGGATGATCCGAATGAGCATTTGTAGGTATATGAGCCAGAACAACTAACTCTGCGCGATTTCGTGATAGCGGTTCTAAAGTATAACCATATATCGAAGGGGCAAAATGAAAATTATATTTTAACTAAAATTTAACTTTATTTCAATTATTTTTAACTTCAAATAAAAAAATTATAATTTGTTTAAATTTTTTTAAAAATAATGAATAATTACGTGAATAATATTATGTACGTAAACAGTATTTGACAGAAACCGATAAGGATATCGAAATCAAATTGGCGATAACGCTGGCCCCAGTGTAAGACCGGCCTTATCTTGCGGGAGTACAGGTCAAGTCGGTGAGGGCGCGAAATAGGCGAGGGAGCGGCGACAGACTAGCGAGTGCGCAAAGCCCTTAGGCCTCAGACACGAAGCTGGCACGAGGTCCCCCCCCCCTCCCCTGACGAGCTCCCGCCCGCGCTGGAGCCTGGCGAGCTCCCGCTCGCGTGCGTGAGTCCGATGAGCTCCCACCCGTCCGCGTGAACCCGGTGAGCTCCCGCCCGCGCGCGTGAGCCCGGTGAGCTCCCGCCCGCGCGCTCGAGCCTGCACGCTCTCTCGTCGGCATGCTTGCCAACACGGACTCCTGCCCGAATTCATTAGTGAAGATGAACAATAATGAATAGAAAATTCTAACCGAAATCCAAAATAAAATTTCGATTTGGCACCGACCGAAACTACAAACCATCGTTAGAGTTATGGCAAACCAACTATGAGAAAGGGACTCCATGGATATAGGAATCCTTAAATGTTGTTACACGAATTTAGGTGGTCTACAATTGGTTCCGGTGGTCCAATATAATGGATTGGCCAATTTGATAGGATACAGTTCCACTGTTCAGTATGCAGTCTATTTAGATTCCAAGAGACGCTGACGCGCTATCAAACCCGTGCTCAGGAGCAGAGTACGGCAGCCGGGACGCATGGCGTGCTGACAAAGAAGAAGAACAGGCGAAGAAGAAGAACAGGCGCATCGAAGAAGGTGACGAGTCGCTGTAAATTTACAACAAAGCCAACCGACACATGGCGTTGTGGTTGGTGTGTCACCAACAAGCATATTAATGCACAGGAATGAAGAAACAGTGCTGGACATTTTTAACATGTCAACGCCCAATCTGTCGCGTACCCGGATCGTGATGTGGGTGTCACTCTGCTCGGATGATTTCGATGTGTCCTCCGTGGGAATGGCCGAGTTTAAGAGCACCGTATTTCCACTGTTTGGGGGAGTTGATTGCTTGCGGCCAGATGTCCTGCTCCACTTTCCATATAGATTAGACTCGTCTAATTGTGACACAAACATATTTCAAATCCCTGATAGAATGTCTTGGGATGAACATAATCTAATAGGTCTTTCTCTCTCCTATTCTCGGTATGGATTATTCGTTTTCTATATACAGACAATTTCGTATATAAAATTATAAATAGAACAGATTGTATTGATGATTATTTTCGAACAAATTAGTACACGCTAGGCTGGCAAGGAATAATAGAATTTGTAGAAGAAATCTCGCACACATATAGCTAGTTTCCACAAGCACCAATTTTAATCGGACGATATGTTTGGGCAGAAAGTTTATAGCTGGAAGACTAGGGAGGGAAACAGTTGGCAGGACCCGATAAGGAAGGGAATTCAAGTGATGCAAGGGTTGCAGTGTCAGGCTATGATCCAATGTGCTTGCGGTCCAAAGGGAAGCGACCATTTCTTACACGAGAAAAGCAAGTGCTCGTACCAAAATTTATCTCGCAGCTGACCGACACCATGAATCCAGCGGTAGGAGGAGAAAGCGCTTGCGGCCGAGCAACAAACAGGACAACGCACACGCGGCAACACGACCAACCATTTGGACGAAAATCAAATCTCGAAAAATAATAACAAAAGAGGAGGACTGACTCGTTTGGCTGCCAAGCGCGCCTCGTCTCTGAGCGCTCGTTTTCCCGGTCGCCATGTACGGTCCACTGCTCGTGTCGAGCGAGGGGACACGACGACCTCTTGGTTCGATTTATTGCGATAATAGTACGCCAATGCAACATGTTCCGTTCGTGCCGGTGCCTCTCCGCCCACGAAGCCACGCTTGTCACGGTCGGATCGACCAAAGTCGCCGTTCACTGGCCTGTGCTTCTGGTTTTCAAATGGAGGGGCCATGAGTTTATCATTTTTTTTTTTTATGTTTTTCCTTGATAAGACAAAAAAATTTGGGAAAGGCGGCTTCTGGATAATAAAAAGGTAATAAATATCTTTAACAAGGTATTCCATCAGCTCTGAACAATTAATTATCTGTGCTGCTTTTATGGAAAGCATGCCGTCTTTGTAACATTCTTCTGCTCAACCAACCAAAAACCAATCAAAACGTTCAAACTCGAGTCTCGCCATTTATTACCCGCCCGCTCCCGAGTTCCAATGAGGACTCGCCTAAAATCCGTTTGATTTGTGATTAAGGGACCGATTGGATAATTCTAAGTTTTAAATTTGAGAAAATTGTCAATTCGGTCTATTACAGGGAATTGAGAAAATTAGCCAAATTTAATAATTTCGGTGTTTGGATATACTTTTTGAATAAAGAAAAGGAATTATCAATTCAGTCAATTCCGTGAATTCGATTATTTGGAATGTAAATTGAAATCAACGCCAATTTCCTCAATTTCGGTGCTTGGTTGGATTTGGAATCGGAGATATGATCACCCAATTTCTTAATGGGTGAGATTACCCCCATTTTCAATATTTTCTAAATTTAATTTTAAAATAAATATATATATTGAATTAATAAATTAATTAGACATATTTTTGAGGTTTTAAAAATAAATAATATTAGATTACGTATTGATAATATCTAAATTTTTTTTAAAAAAAGGATAATTGATTTAAACAATATTAAATCAATAAAATATTTTTTTAGATCAGCTCTAAGCAACAGAAAAAGGAATTTTGCCACAATGAAATAATATAAAACTTAATGCCCTGTTATAAACCTCAACTTCACGTAAACTGCAATAGAACATACCATCTTCACTTCTCTACACTTCTGTTGCAGTATACTAAACGTATAAACAGAAAACACAAGTAATCTAGAAAGACATTTTCAATATTGTCATAATTTACATGCAAAACAAGTAACCTTCAACATTAAGTTCAACATAAATAATAAAGAGTAAGTCTCAAATAGCATTATATGATGCTATGCTACATTAGTCTCAAATAGCATTTAAACAAACCAGAATGCATGGACATCACCATTAAACTACAGTTCCATCAGACCTGCTGCTCGATAAATTCTTGCAACCATTCAACCCTAGCATCATCATCCATGCCTTCTACAAAAGCCATGTCATCTGCATCATCTGCATATAAGTGTTTATAGGCAATCTTCAAGAATGATGCAGGAAAACGTCCCTTGAATCCGTTTACGATGGAGTACAAAGGTTTCTTCTATGAATCCCTTGAAGTTGACTTAATGGCGCATGCAATCTCACGCACGCCGTCCATTAATTCTGCAACCAGTTCCTCGTTCAAGATGTTCCCTTTCCGTTTTCGCGTCTTGGAGGTATAAGAACTAGTTGCTTGTGCCTTGTCTTTAGAGTTGATAGGGACATTGTTTCCTGCACGAGCTGTATATGTGCGAGCATCAGAGTCATCCTCTCCTGCTGTTTGTTGCTCTTCCTCTTCATCTCTATTTGGCTCCCCTCCAAAATCATCGTAGCATGATTTTGCCATGCTACCAGTAGCAGAATCCATTCCACATATAAGGAACAACTCATCATACAGCGGAATTGGCTTGTTCAGAAATTGATCAGAGTCTTTAACTTTCTGCATAATTTATTTTGGTCAAATATATAAACATGTGATATTGCAAAAATAATTTTGTAATTTTGTAAAAGATGTTTTTATTTTGACTTACACTTTTGATGTCGAAATATACTTGCCCACTCGCAGTGATCATCTTATCAATGTCATTCCAGCCCACCCCGCTGTAATCCCTTAATTTGATGATTGTTGTTGCATGCTTCTTCAAGGTTCTGTAATGACCTTCAACATTATCAGCATTAAAAGTATTATTAAATTGGGCATTAACAGTAATAGCAGTTGCTACGAATACGGACCGCTTGAAACCCTTATCCTGCTTTAGCCCGACATGCACATCATCGACAAGAAATCTAATGAGAAAGTGAGATTCCCTCTTTGATCATATCTTGTGAGATTTATGTGTCTTTGCTAATTTTGCTTTTTGGCTTTTTTTCTACAGTCTTTGGTGTGTCAGCAACAGCAAGAGTCAAATTTTGACTCATTAAGTCAAGGATCGACTGTGTGTCAACATCGTCCAGATTGAAAAATTCCATTCCTTACAAAAGAAAAACAAACTGTTGAACAAATAAAAATATATAGAATTATAACAAACAGTTATACGAACAACAGTTAACAATTGAATCCAAACAGTTATACGAACAACTTAACCATATAAAATCCAAACAACAAAAATTTGACAATCCAAGATGATATCTACCTCTAACCCTACCTATCAATTCAGGTAAATAATACACAAGTATGTAAAAACATGAAAATATACGGTAATATAGATCGAAGTTCAACTTATCCAAATCATCAAAATAACATTAACTAAATGATACTGGCAGTAATAACATTAACTAAATTATTAAAATCAACATAATTAACTGACGTCGGGGACGACGGGCTCAGGGACGACGGCGCTCGGGGCAGACGGGCTCGGGGATGACGGGCTCGAGGACGATGGCGCTCAGGTCAGAGGCGCTCGGGGACAACGCGCTCGAGGACGTCGGGCTCCGGGATGTTGGGCTCGGGGACGACGACGCTCGGGGCAGAGGCGCTCGGGGACGACGGGCTTGGGGATGTCGGGCTCGGGGACGAATTCTGAATTTTTATTTGATTACCAAACAGCCGAATTGGGGGAATTGAATCTCCAATTCCCCCAATTCAGTCAATTCGCCCAATTCGGATTGTTACCAAACAGTCCCTAAAACTCATTTCACATATTAAAAATATTTATTATCTCATCCAAAATTTTATTTTGATATAAAAATAATATATAAAAATGAATATAATTTTTACTATAAATTTTTTAGTTCGGACTGAATGTTAAAACATTGCATAATAATTTTATTTAAAATAAAATTTTTTATTTTAAATCGAATTATGAAATCTGTTTAAAAATAAAGATTATTTCAAATAAAATATTTTTAAGGATTCAGTTGGTTTGACAAATTAATCTCAATTAATAACTTATTTTTAAAACTAAAATAAATTAAAATAACATTATAAATTGTGGTTATTACGTTCTTTAATTATGAATCAAATAATTCCCTAATTGTTAAACCCCGCCCGCTATTATGCTCCTTTGTTATTAGTACGCATTTACATTACATTTGTAGTACACCATGACGATGGCTCGGTGACTCGCTGGGAGAGACTCTACAGAGCCACTGAGTGTTCCCTCGCTTTTCGAAAGCCATGAGATGATGATCATCGCCATGAAGAGCGAGCGGTCAGTGATTCGACAATCACGACTAACAAACAAAAACAATTGTGTAATTTCATCGTCTCTCTTTTATTTTCATCATTTTCAGGTTTTTCACTGGCCCGGCGGTCGGGTGAGAGCGACGAAGCAAAGCACCACGCTCCGCTTTCCGACCAGTAAAAAGAAAAATTAAAAAAAAATTAAAAAAAAACTCCGGAGGCTAAAGCCCCACAAAACGACAAACCAGTCCTTCGCAGCTGTCCTTTCTTCTCTAGTATAAAAAATACAAAATATATTTCTATATTTACCGCTCCTCTCTTTGAATTGAAGCGCATGCGGGTAGTACGGCCCGCGATAATCTGACGGCCGAGATTGCACCGTGTCCCACGTGGCCCTTATCCTCAAGCGGGTCAGAGATCGCGTCCAGATTCGATTACCCCTGCCCTGTCGCGTTCCACCTGTTCGTCGTCGCCCCGCTTCAAAATCTCGTGAGTTTTTCCGCATAGAACCGTCAGCCCGCGAGACGACGGCACACTTGCAGGCGGGTTGCCGGGCCCGCAACCGGCCTGCCGTGAGGCACGCATCTCGTGCTCACGTGACTCCTTACGATTGCGTTGATCCGCCGTGCATTCGCCTCGAGAAACCAACAAAAACCTAATCTCGAGACAATTTTAACGCTTATCTATCGGGTTCAGCGATTTATCGCCACGTGACACATGGTCTGGGATTCGCGGCATGGCGCGGTGACAGACCTGGGGCTGTGGCGTGTGGCTGTGGGAGAAGAATTATAGGATCTGGAAAATGCCACCGGTTCGGATCTTGAATTCGTACGAACCCGTTTGGAATTATTGCTATTGTTATTTTATCGGATTTAATGCCGGGGAGCTGTTTAGAAAACCGGGCGTTATCTCGAGGCCCTCCAGAATCCAGATCCCACGCCCAAGCGAGTGCTGCTCTCTCTCTCTCTCTCTCTCTCTCTCTGCTTTTTTCATCGGTACCGGATTCAGCCGCTTTTTCATCCCAAACTCTGGCATTTGCTTTTGAAGCCATTGCCTCGAAACGCAAAACCCAGCATTTCAAAACACGCTCGCTCCCTCTCAGAGCTCTCTCTTTCCTTCGCTTCTTTGAATCTTCTCCAGACCTTTTTTGTGTCTTTCTTCCTTTCCTTTTCTCCCTATCCCTCTCTCTGTGCTAATGGCGCCGCAAGCTTTGTTGTTTACCTACTTCTTTTCTCCATTCTAGCGAATTCTCCTCTCTCTCTCTCTCTCTCTCTCCTGCATAATCATATGGCGCAGAGGCATCTCCGGGAACTTTTGAGGGAGGAGCAGGAGCCCTTCGCCCTCAAGAGCTTTATCGATGAGCGACGAGACCACCTCCGGAAGCACCAGACGACGAAGAAACGGGCATCCATTCCCCAAAGCTCCGGCTTGCCTTCGATTCCCTCGAACGAGAGTCCACCACTCTTAACTCCAATTCATGACCCCTCCAACCCTAAAAAATCTCCGGTTTTCGATTTAGCCTCAAAGAGCCCGGCTTCGGGGTTGAAGCCAACGCTCTACTTGATCCTCGAAGCCGCCCTGAGGATTCAAGAGAACGACAAGTGCCGCCGCAATTCCCGAAGGTCCATTAAAGGCCTTGGCTTTGGGTTCTTCGGTTCGGTCCTGAAGCGATTAGTGTTGCGAAAGCGAAGATGCGAGATTGGAGGGAAGGAGACCAGGGTCTCTGTCAAGGACATATTGGTGTGGGAACCCCCTTATTCGGGAAAATGCCGCAAAAAATTTCAACTAGGCAGCAGCCTGCAGAAGAGGACTTCTCCCTCTCCCCCTCCAATGGACGCCTCGAGATTCCAAACTAATGCCAATCAAGTAGCGCATAATGAGATTAGAGCGACCAATCTACTAGTGAGGAGCTCGCCGGAGAGGGTCTCCGACGTCAAAGTGTTCTGCTCCGTCAGGTTGGACGAGAATAGGTCGCCGGCGGGTTCTCCATGCCGCTCGCAAACAGAGGTAAATGCCTCGCGCAGCTTCTTTCGTCCTTATTTTGTTTCCTCAACTGCTGTTGAATTAGATGTGATGCTAATCCACGATCAGGCGCACTCAGCGACCATTTAAGGTTCTAAGAAGGCATTATCACAATAACTCTTTTATAATTTGCACAGCGGATTTCGTTCTTTATTGACCGTGTCGAAATGACAGTAGCGCCCTTGTTCTGTTTGTTCTTAGTTGTTTTGGGATAATTAAATAGCAGTCTTTGATCATGTGTTCGTTCATGAGTCATAGTAAAGTTGGCTCTGTTTATTTGAGTTTGGTGGCGTCCAATTTTTTTTCCGAGAAAGGACCTGAACACATTGTTTCTTTTTCTTTTTCTTTTTTTTTTTTTTTGAAAAATTGTGATCTGAGGATTTTTGTTTTTGTTTTCTTCTTGGTCGAATTTCCACGGCTTTAGTATTTCAAGCAACTCATTCGTTTCTTTGGTAACTGAAACCTAACGTTTGGTGCACAAAAGAACAGACATTGATGCTTTTTATAGCAAGTAACAACTAAACATCGAAAGCTTGAAAAGGGTCTGATAAATACCCTATTATTTGATTCTTCATTAGTCCTTATGAAAAAGGTGTATCTCTTTTCTATTGTCATTTAATGATGCCTGGTGGGGGAGATGGGAGACAATAACATGTGACAGACCTTGCATCCGTTCCTCTCCGTCTCCCGACTGTGTGCGTAATCCTGTGTCTGGATCTCTGTTTCTTGTGTTGGATTGGCAAATTTACATAACTATCATGTGTAATCAATCGTGTTTATGGCCCCGCTTCCCCGCCCCCTCCCCCGAGAGTTACATGAACCACAGGAAGAATGCTTGGCGATTCAGGAACGACGATGTTTGCTAGTCCTGACTGCTTGGCGAGCTGCGAGACCGGAGGAGACATTTTCATTATTAGCTACAAGATCCTAACAAACGATTACTATTTCATCATCAATATTTCTGTCTTTAAGGAATTATTACCCGTTTCTGTTTGTGGTGATTGAGTAAAATAACAAGTATATGATGATAGGAAAGACAGCTGTTTGATGGCACGAGGGCAAAGAGAGAGTACGACGAGGAGCAGCGGAAAGAGAAGCAGTTCAGCCCTGTCTCAGTGTTGGACCCCGCGTTCGATGAGGAGGGGGAGGAAGAAGATGAGGAGGAGGACCGTCCTGGAGGATACGTGGAGTCGGTCCAACGCAGCCTTGCAATTGTACAGAGTACGAGCTCACACTGCACCTCCCACTACTACTTTCTCCTCCAGCTATTCTCTTTTTTGACTTCTCTCACAGCTGCCACTCCTGTTGCTGTCATAATCACACAAATGCACCAACAACAGTATACATAAAAGTTGGTTTTTCATGCCTTTTTTTTTGAATTCGAATTCATTGCAGGGACCAAGCGGCAGCTGATGAACAACCTACGAAGATTTGAGAGACTGGCCGCGTTGGACCCCATTGAACTAGACAAGCTTTTGGCTGTAGAGGAGGATGATGATGGTGACAATAAGGACTATGACTATGATGGTGGCGATTCGGGCTCGACACATTTGCACATTCCTGTGACAGAAAGCGAAGAAACTTGCAAAATCATAACAGCGATCGTTAGCCACTCCGGATTGAGTCGGTGTTGTTGCGTTGCGAAAATACCGAGAGACATGAAGATGCTCATTTCCGACATGGCTAAAGAAGAGGAGTTGGCAGATGAGAAGTTGGACGAGGAGGCAGTGGCAGAGAGTGTGTGCAAGAGATTTGAAGGCTGGAAGGAGGTCGATTCAAACACAATCGACATGATGGTGGAGTTGGACCTTAACCGGCAGAGCCAAGAGTGGAAGAGATGTATGGAGCAAGTCCAAGAGATCGCCATGAGGATGGAGATGTCCATTTTTGAATTGCTAATATGTGAGCTTTCTGTTGAGCTGGCTTAGTATAATGCATATCATTCTATTGTCCAGAAGAAAGCGAAGGACCTTTTTCAGGCGCGGCAGTCATTTGCCGTAGGGCCCCTTCTGCTGGGGCTATAGTTTTACGTAGGAAAGGATTCAAGGCAAACGAGAGAATGAAACCTGGGGTCCCTTTGAATTGGTTGGTCGGGAGAAAATTGCGATTAATTAAGATTTACCTAATCTAATGAATACTGAGATGTAAAAGAAGGATTTTGATCGCATGATTGTTTCTAATTAACATGATTAAGTCCGGACGAGAGGAAAATTGATTGTAGAAATTTGAAAGATATTTGGATGAACTCGTGCATGAGAATCATTTCTGTTCTAAGTTGATGATAAGCGGACCATCGTAGCTTATACGTGACCCAATGATACAATCCGTCAGCGAATGTATTAGATCGTGGATTAAGAGTACAGCGGCATAGGCCATAGCTCCGTACTTGTAGTAGATTGAATCTTTATCGTGGCAAACCCGACCAGACCTGATCAGCTTGCAGCCGAAACCGTTAGACCCTACTAATATACCGAACTTGCGGATCCACAAGCCCGAATTCGCTTGTTGTCAGACCGGACGGGCTTATTACACACTGGTTCGCCTCTCTCACCAATGCATCTTATCTTTCGATTTGCTCCATTCCCCTTTGCTGATTGTCCTTCAACAGGCTCTTGGTGGTCTATTCCTTGTGAATGATGTAGCGGATCGCATGGATGCTGCTCGAAGGCGACGGAACTAGCTCCATTCTTCTGGAACTGTCACGGGCCTGTGCTTTGTATGTCTCTAATATGGGATGTTGGCATTGGTTTTCAAGCTCTGGTAGTGTGGATTCAACTGACTGTTTTTTATATTTGATATTTTTATATTAATTTTAATTGAAAAAATTAAATTAAAATATAATATTTTAATCGATATAATTTTTTTATAAATTTTTAAAGTTTTTTGCTAATAATGATAACTTAAGTAATTGTTCATAAATGTTCAATAAGGCGTATGATTTTTTGTTAAAAATTCAAAAATTAATTTAAAACCAATTCAATTTAGATTTTGAAAATTTTAAAACTCAAAATTCAAATTGGAACATGTAAAATCGGTAGGCTTCATGCTCACCCCTGTCGGTGAGTACTAGTCTTTTTCAACATATTATATATTATCTCGTATTCTTAGCTTTTCCAATTTTTGTTATTTCCTCTGGTCTGCAAGTGACAGGCTTTGGCTAACTACTATGAGAAGCCATAGGACTGCCGACTTGGTGTCCATTTAGTCTTGCCGATGTGCTTTCGTCTCAACAAAGTCAATTCCTTGATAGTGTTACCTTCCTGTTCATACTAATGGGGTCACACAGAGCTGCTCCGGTCAGATATCTTCCACGAGTTTGGGGTCCAGACTGAAATTGACTCGGTTGCACCCGCTTACACCCAACAGAGATCCCTGTGAGAAGGAAATAACAAAGAAGATCTTTGCACAAGGTATCATTTCGATTTTAACCCCGGAAAACAAAAAAAATAAAAAAGAAAAACATCCCCATTGTTTTGATGCCTCAACTCATTTTTACGGCGTTTTTTTAAAAATAGATAACAATTCCTTCGGTACCAGTGTTTGATTTTTCCGTGAATTAGTTATGACAATTTCAAAAAATAAGAGAATATTTTAGTTAAAATTTTAAAAATGATCCCATTTTAAATAATATATTTAATTTAACTTTAGTTTCCGTTAAAACTAATTAATTCGGTTAAATAATAAAATTATCCAGAACCAAACACTAACACTTCTTAAAAATCAAAACAACAAGGAATAACTCTAATTTGAAGTCCACTTTGGTCCACATGATTCTTTAAAAATTTAATTTGTTAGGTCATCCTCTTCACGTCCTGTGCAGAAAAATATCATAAACAACATTCTCCTAATTTTTTTGGAGATCGTGCTTGTTATAGAGTGTAAGCTTATCCGAAATTTCTGATTTTTAATATCATAATTACAATTGAATTATGGGATAATTACCTATAACTTCTTGTAATTAATTTTAATTACCAACAGCTCTCCGTAATTTTCGGAATTACCCACACCTCCCATTTTTGACAATATTTATCCCCACTCCCCTAATTGTTATTTAATCCAAATTTTCTCAAAAAATTTCGATTTTACCCTCGGTTATTTTTATAATTAAACCCTTAAAAACTTATTTTTTATATTTAACACTCCGAAATTCGATTTGTTTCAAATAACACCTCAAAATTATCCGATGTACAGAAAAAGATTACGAAATTCGGATTGTTGCAAATAACACCCCGAAATTATTCTGATTTACAGAAAAATCCCCGCAATTCGGATTTTTACAAATAACACCATGAAATTATTCAGATTTATAGAAAAATATCCGAAATTTAGATTTTTACAAATAACAACCCAAAATTATTTCGAATTACAAAAAAGTTCTGAAATTTTCTTATAAAACCATATCTTCCTTCATTGTAGCCCTAAACCAAAAGTCAATATTTTTATAAATAAGTCAATATATTTTTTTATATAAATAAGTTAATATTTTAATCATTTTTAATATTAAATTTCACAAAAAAGACAGTGAAAGTTTTAAAATTTTAAATTTTAAATTACAAGTTTCCTATTTTTACATTTAAAAATAGACCACCTTTAATATTTTTATTTATAAATAAGTCCATTTTTTTATTTTATAAGTAAATTTTACAAATAAGTCATTAAAGTTTTCAAAACTAAAAATTTAAAATTACAACTTTCATGTTGTACATTTACAAATAGATCCCTTAATTTTTTTATAAATAAGTCAATATTTTAATCATTTTTAATACTTAAATTTCACAAAAAAGACAGTAAAAGTTTTAAATTTTAAAATTTTAAATTACAAGTTTACTATTTTTACATTAAAAAATAGACCACCTTTAATATTTTTATTTATAAATAAGTCCAAATTTTTCTATAAGTAAATTTTTACAATAAAGTCATTGAAGGTTTCAAAACTTAAAATTTAAAATTACAACTTTTATGTTGTGCATTTACAAATAGACCCCTTTAATATTTTTATTTATAAATAAGTCTATATTTTTATTATATTTTAAGTAAAATTTTACAAAAAAAGACATTAATGATTTTTAAATTTAAAAATATAAATTTGATATTTATATATTAAAAAATAGATCCTTGAATATTTTTTTTAAAAATAAGTCTAAATTTTACTTATTTTAAAACTAATTTTTACAAATAGACCCCTCGCCGGACCATCGCCGGCGGGCGTCTGCATGCCGGGGATGAAGGCCGAGGCCGGATGGCTCGCCGGACGACACGCTGGCACACGGGCGCGGACGGCCTCGGCATGCGGGACAAAGGTCAAGGTCGGTGCACCAGCACGCATGCACAGATGGCCGAGGCCGTCCTCGCCCGCTGCCGACACACCGGCCTCGGCGTCCATCCCCTGTGCCGAGGCCGTCCGCGCCCGAGTGCCGGCGCGCCGGCCTCCGCCTCCGCTCCCGCCGTCGGCCTTCAGCGTCACCGCCCGCGCGTCGCCACTCTGGCAGCCGTCGAATTTCAGGGACTTTTCTGTAAATCGAAATAATTTCGGGGTGTTTTTTGTAAAAATCCGAATTTTGGAGCATTTTTCTGTAAATCGGAATAATTTCGGAGTGTTATTTGCAAATAACCGAATTTTGGAGTGTTAAATATAAAAAATAGGTTTTTAAGAGTTTAATTATAAAAATAACTGAAGGTAAAATCAAAATTTTTTGGAAAAATTTTAATTAAATAACAATTAGAGGGTGTGGATAAATATTTTCGAAAATAAAGGGGTGTGAATAATTCCAGAAATTACGGAAGTTATAAATAATTAAGGCTAATTACAAAAAGTTATAGATAATTATCTCTTGAATTATTCATAACAGACGATCCAAATCTTGAACCTCCCAAAATCTATTTTTAAAGTTAGACATGAGATATTTAATTTAGTGAAACCTCGGTTTGGATACACTACCAAAGGTGTCAAATTTTGATCAGCTCAATATAAAGAGCAATCCAAGTTTCTCACCGTTCAAAGCCAATGAATGTTATACCTTGAATTGGTTAGTCTAGACAAGATTTTAGATTTTGTATTCGGCTTTCATCAATCTTCCTTCTATTCATAACTCTATGTATCATCAAAAATCAATGTTTTCAAGAAAACAGAAAAGAAAAATTGGTAGCATTAGAAGAGTCAAATCAATGTTAAGAACATATGTATTAGTAGTATGATTAGTATTTTACAATTAAATATCTATTATAAGTATAATTAGTTTTAAAAATAATACTAAAATATATTATACTAATCATACTAACTCCAAACCCCTATTAATTAGTATAATTAAAATTACTAATTATACTAGGATAAGGTTATTTTATTTTAAATTTTAAATCAAGCGATTTAGAGAAAGCATTTAATTTAAAACAAATTTATTGTTTAGACTATTCAATTTTGATTTTAAATTAAATTTAAATTCGAAATAATATTTTTAAAATAAAATTATATATATATATATAATCGAAGCGAAAACGATGTCGACACCGTGGGGTTTTCGCGAAGAAAGACGGGATTGCCTTTCGTCGTCGAGTCCGAATGTGCACGCACAAAGCTTCGTGAGTCGACATGACTGCCACATCTACGTCAGCTTTATCCGAACCCAAAACCAGCACGTTTTTATTCGCCAGATTGCAATTCTCCACGTGCTCGATTTCCAAGTTCCCAATCGCAACGAACCAGGACCTGGCTGGCTGTTCATTTCGGCTCGACCGCGGGCGGCTCGCGGTCGCTTGCGATGTATCCGGCGCTTCGTCTAATATAAAAATACTGCCCCCGCCCTAACGACCCACGAGTCTCTCCAAATTCCACACGAAGTCTCCACTTTATTAGCCTGATTAATTTCCCGCGCTCTTGCTACAACGAAAAAGAAAACAGGCTGCACACTGCTGCTACCGAGTAATGGACTGCGAGGACTCCTCATCTTCCTCTTCCACCTCCTCTTCCCCTCTTTCCATCGAGCACTTGCCGGCCGCGACGCCATCCCCCAAGCGAAGAGCCGGCCGGAAGAAGTTCCGAGAGACACGTCATCCGATCTACCGCGGCGTCAGGGAGCGGAATGGCGGCAAGTGGGTCTGCGAGGTGCGCGAGCCATGCAAAAAGAACCGGATATGGCTGGGCACTTTTCCTAGCCCGGAGATGGCCGCCAGGGCCCACGACGTTGCGGCCATCGCTCTTCGCGGCAAGTCGGCGCTGCTCAATTTCCCCGACTCGGCGTGGGGATTGCCACGCGCCGAATCGGCTGCGCCGGGAGACATCCGCAAGGCAGCCTCCAAAGCAGCCGAGATGTTTCGCTGCTGCGAAGCGGAATATACATCACCGTCGGTTTCTCGAGCATCTGCCGATGTCGTCGTTAAGAACGCCACGAGCAAATCGGAGGAGGGCGAAGGAAAATCAGAAGGGGCGTTCGTGGACGAAGAGGCATTGTTCAACATGCCGGGGTTGCTGGACAGCATGGCGGAAGGGTTGATGCTTACCCCACTGGGAATGCGACCAGGGTTCGATTGGGATGCGGCCGACTGCCACGTCGACATGTTCCTCTGGACTGATTGACAATTTTAGACACACACAATGAAAAACAAATAAGTTTGTAATTATTAGTATTTTTTTCTGAGAAAAACAAGTTTGCGATTATTAGAAATCGAAACTCTTGTGATGTATTAATTTGCAGGCGTATTTGTTAGCAGATACTTACGGCGAATGATAAAATATATTGAGATTTACAGTAAAATTTTTACGAATTATTGTATTTTTAAATAATATAAAAAATTAGGAATAATATAAAATAAAAAAATAATAAGAGAAAAATAATGATATATGTGATTTAACCAAAATCGGATCATATTTATAGGGGAGCAAGAGATTCATTATCAAAAGTTTTTCACTAAACCTTGATAACGCCTTCACAATTAGAGAAGATCTCTAAAAAAATATTTCGAAAAACTACAACGAGAGACCACTGAAAAGCACTAGAAAAATCTATATACGAGAGCCGATATTTTTTCTCTTTCTCTTCCTTTTATTTCTCTATTTTTTTCTAATTCAAATACAGTATTATGTCACGCTTGAACCCTATGTATTAGTATAATATTTATAAGCCCTATGTATAAGCAAAAAATATTAGAAATATCCATACACGAGAGTCAACACATATTCTCTCTTTTTATTCTCTCTATTTCTTTCTAATTCAACTTCAGTACTATGCTACGCCTACACTATATATATTATTAAAATATTTATAAATTTTTATTGAGTCTGAGTTTTACTCTAATTATAACTCCTAATATTACATAATAAGTATTTAAAATCAATTATAAGTTCAAATCCAACTTTAAATTCTTATTTTGACTTAAACTCAATAACCATAAATAGGTCTCGGCTTAGACTAATTGGTTAATTGATGGCCCTTAATTGTGAATTATAGTGCTAACCATAGGAGGAAGTGGGATTCAATTCATAGTTGGCAAATATTTTCAGAGAATGGGAAGATTAATTATTTAATGTTTAACTATTGAATGAATGCAGAGAAATCCCTTTCTCTTCGGACCAAAACATTAAATGTCTAATGTTGCTTTCCGAATTTAAAGAGATGAAGTCGAATGCAATAATGTTTGGGCTCGTCGTCGTGGTCGTTATGCAATAATGCAATAATGTCCGTACAAGTTGACTCCCTGTCTACCGCAGATTACCGAAGATCATAAAAAATAGAGAATTTTGTTAGGAAAAGTCAGAAAAATGAATTTTTATCTTTTGAATCGTGACAATATTTTATACATTTGATTAGAGGGCCCACGTCTCTATTTCTATTTATTGATTGATTGATTTTATTTTGTTGTATACATCGTAGGCCGCCGGGTAACATATGTGTGCCACGCCACCGATGGAATGAATACTCGGCCTTTGTTTATTCGGGAAAGAGAATGGTCTTTAACAATGAACAATGAAATGGGACGTTCTTAGTTTATATGTTTTGCTTATTAATACCACGAGTACTGATTCTGAGATTCCTTGTGAAACTATGGACGACTATTATATGTTCAACAAGAGGATACCATTTTGCCGATGCGTAAAGAGAGGCAAGACCACGAGAGGGAAGAAAGCAGCTCGATACAGAAAACGAATGGAAGGTTGATTGCCTGACTTGTAGTAGCATGGGTTCTCTCCAGTCCAGTCCAGAGGGGCAGGTCTTTTTCTATTCCAGAAAGGAACGGGTCTTACGCTTATATTTTCCTTCTTACTTGAACCCTAATACGGGTCCTTTTCTATTCCACAAAAGATCAGTCATTACCATTTATTAATCTGGACAATTGATTGCATGACTTCTCACAGATTCAGTCGCTGTCCTCCATTAGACTTTTGATTTTACAATAAACAAATATCAAGAGCCCAAATTCCTGATTTTTGCAATTAACTGTCCCCAGATGAATTCTATCCTTGCGCGACCCAAAGCCTAACTCGCCATATTGGATGTTCTCTGTTGTCGATGGTTCTCACTTTCTAACAGTTATTTTTTAGGAATAACTTGTGCAATGTAAGACCGCAAGAGATGTGAAAAAACGATGCGATGCATCATCATTTGTTCTAATGGTGCATAGTTGTACGATAATTAAACGTTTGATCAAATGTTTATTATTGATTTCACAAACACACAGCAGAGGAGGACCACCGGATGCAGTAAACATTATCCAAACAAACTGGCTCGCGCAGACACAATAAGCAAACAAACACAACCAAAACAAGTACAAGGGCAATTTGCGTGCATGCAGCAACAGCACCAATAGCAATAGAGTAGTAGAAGAGGCAAGCAGCTAGCTAGATGGATGCGTTAGGGTCGACGGGCATAGTTCCCTGCGACTCGGCCATAATTATTTGCTCCTGCCCGGTTATCAGTACCAACGTACGCGTTCCCACGGCCGCCGTCCACTTCGTTGCAGTAGACATCCATGTAGTTGTTTATTCCAGCCCCGTTTCGCATTCCGACGTCGACATTGCCTACTGCGTCGTTCACGTTGTTGTACATAACACGTGCCCTGTTATCCAAGCCGGCGTAGTTGCCGCCTCCAACCCGCACCTGGTTGCCGTAATCGCCGCCCCTGATGTTGTTCCTGTACACATCCATGTAGTTGTCACGTCCGGCGTAGTTGCCGCCGGCAATTTCAGCGTCAGCATTAGCGCCGTAAATGCCGTTCTCGAAGACACGGGCGCGGTTGTCCCCGCCAGCACCAGTGTTAACACCGATGTAGGCCCTCCCGCGTCCACCGATGACGTCGTTGTTGATAACGTCCATGGCAAAATCTCTTCCTGCGTAGCCGCCGACTCCGATCCGGGTGTCTCCCATGTAGGGGCAGCCAGGGTTGCCACAAGGGCGGTTGGGAACACATGTCGGCAGGCACCTCTGCGCAAGAGAAAAGTAGAGGTCTATAATTGGTAAAGTAAGTTTTAAATAAATGCGACCTTAATACTGTCTCAGAAGAAGAAGAAGGAGGAGGAGGAGAAAGAATTATAGAGCAAATAAGTACCATCTTAATGTGCTGACTTGCTAAAAAGAGAATAAAGAGTGAAAGAATGGAGGCTGGAGAGTGCAGCTCTGGTGTTTGATGGCGGAGGTGGGTGTTGGCATATATAGAGGGCGTATATCCGAGTCAGCAGATAAATAATAAATAGGTCGAGTAGGAGCTTGCTAATCAATTTACATTATTATTGGTTTGCTGGTGCACTTAGCGCTTGGTTGGTGACGATGAACGAATATGTCGTGGGAAAGAACATGTGCCAAGGAAGTCAACCATTAAAAGCGTCAAGCGATCCCGACGCGTACATAACTCATTCCCTCCAAATTAAAACTCTGTTTGGTCTTTATTTATTTATTTCTGAAAAAAAATATAAAGAAAAGGAGAGAAAGGGACGACGGTCTTTGTTTATGTTTTGGTTTACTTTTCTTGAAGAGCCAGCCACTCTGAATTCAATAGACACGGGAAGGCCCGGCCCTGCAGTTGAGTCTTTTTTTAATGCACATATATGACAGGCAGCTCATGTCAGACACCCTGCCCATTGCCCTCAAGTTAGTCAGCTAGGTACATATATATATACCTAAAAATAAAATGAAGGTATGCACAATGAATCGGTATACTGATTGTGAATTTTCTCATGATTAATTGTAAAATTATTTTATTAGGTTCTGCACAAGTCACGAGCTATCAATCGACCGATCAATAAAATATTCCAGGTCCGCAACTACTCTGAACCTTCATTATTCTTTCTTCGTTCTCGTTTTTTATGACAATTTCTTACCGTCTTCTGTTAATCATCAACTATAAAAGCGTTGGAGAGGAGGGGCTTGAGTGGCACAGCGAGATATATCTAAATAAAGAGAGAGGAGAGCCACAGAGAGAGAGAAAGAAGTGCGAAGATGACTAAGGTTGGCCCCCGCCGCCCATCACTTGCCTATTACGCACCGTCGTCCGGAGGACGAACAAGATATGGAAGAATGGGTGAGCAGTCCGGAGGAATGAGATATGGAATCGACGATGACGACGATCACGACAGCAATGGATCCGACGATATTGAAGAAGATGCCTACTATGTAAGGTCCCCAAGAAGGGGACACCGTCGATCCAAGTCATTGGATGACTACAACGACGAAGATAGTGAAAATACTGTTGTGGAAGACGAAGTTGATGAAGATGAGTACGATGACGAAGATGAAGAAGCAGAAGATGATGAAGATGAGGAGGAGGAGGACGAGCGTCCAAAGCCCCAGCAGAAGAACCGAGGAGGTTATCCGTCCAACCATAATAGAAGGATAAGCTCTAGAGAGGGTGATGAAGATGAAGATAGTGAAGATGATGATGAAGAGGATGATGACGATGAGGAGGAGGAGGACGAGCGTCCAAAGCCCCGGAAGAAGCACCGAGGAGGTTATCCGTTCAAGCATAATACGATGAGAAGATCTAGAGTGGATCACGAAGATGAAGACGAAGATGATGAAGAGGATGATAGTGATAGTGAAGATGATCGAGAGGATGATGACAATGAGGAGGAGGACGAGCGTCCAAAGCCCCGGCAGAAGCACCGAGGAGGTTATCCGTCCCAGGGTAATAGGAGTCGAAGATCTAGGGAGGATGATGAAGATGAAGACAAAGTGGCCAAGGTGGCTGAACTGTTGAGCAAGCTGACGATGTCTCCACGAGGTCGCCATCTGGTGATGAAAAAGTCACGCGGCGGCTCGGATGATGAGGGCACCAGCCGGAGTCGAGCACCCAAGGTTGTTAACAAATACTATTTCCAAATGAAACACAACAAATTTGAGAACTTTGCATTAGGTGGCAAAGGCGGGAAGGAAAAAGGAACCGGCAGCCGCCAGTCTGGTGGTGGTGGCCGTGGCAACAACGACGGCTCATCCTCATCGTCATCGGAGGACGAGGTTGGGGCGAGGGACCTGAACTTGATGTTCGACAGCAACATGATCGAGAACGCACAAGGCGCAGAGATCGCCTCGGGGCTGCGTGCCAAGAGGGATCTCAATGTTCGAGTCAAGAACAATAAATTCGGGACATCGCGAGCTTACAGAAATTAAAAACGTCATCGGTCGTGTTAAAATTGTGCGTTTTATGCGTCCTGCTTAATTTCGTTTGTTAATTTCGTCTTATGTATGCAATTAATGAATCAGTCAATCATGTCCATGATTCTCCAAGTGAGTCAATAATAATCTCAGGCACTGTTTGCTCAACAATAATTCTCTGCTCTCCCTCTCCATATAACTCGCGCGAGATTTACAGCAAGCTTATCGTATCGGAGAGATTTGATATCTTTGGCCGGCTTAACGAGTAGGATCGCTAACGCATGCATGGCCAGCCAGCTCCCCAGTCCTCTGCCCTAACCTCACAAGGAGGAAAACATAAAAGAGAATCACGAAAACCTAACATACGTACCATATTAAAATATTTTTGTTTGGGATTAAAATATTAAAATATACGTACCATATTAAAATATTTTTGTTTGGGATTAAAGAAAAATGCAATGGTTATTATGGGAACCAACTCCGACGACCGAACAAGTTGATTAAGCAACACGCTGGAACACCCAAAGTCTTCTCATTCTGGTCTTTGTTTAATCAAAAAAGGCATTTGGTCTTGTTTTACTTTATTTTATTGACTACTTGCAGTCTTCTTTAAATATTTATGGGCATGCAACTCGGCCCCAATTTTTTATTTTTGTTTTATTTATTTTTGTATAATAATTTGTCTCTTTAATAATTTAATTATATAATTATTAAAATATATATAATTACTTTGATATTCACTTTCAATGCAAAATGCAAAGTATTTCTTGGCGTGGTTCGTAACGTTAAAATTTGAGCTAATTTTTAACTATAATTATATATAAAATAAAATACTCTCGATATAATATGCAGATATACATACACGATATGAGATGTGACATACACATTTCAATTTTATTCAAAAATTATACAACTTTTACAAAAAATAGCAAAATGATATGTAATTATGTATAAAATAAAATACTCTCGATATAATATGTATATATATATATATATATATAGATATACGATGCAATTTTTTTTTTTCAATTTTATCAAAAAATTACACAACTTTAAAAAAATTAGTAAAATTATATATAATTTCTTAATTTATATCGGCCATCTGTATTTAGCCTTTTTTCAAGAGTTTCACTGTCTATAATGAATATTAAAAATTTTTAAAAAATAATATTCTAAAGTAGAGATGAGAAAAAAAAATACAATTAATGTTGAATAATTCCAAAAACAGTTAGTAAGTTTTATAAATTACTAAAGCATATATTGAATGGAAAAAATAAATTAACAAGTTTTCGGACCATGTTGCAAATATAAATAGGGAATGTTAAATTGACTCACAGTTCGGAGCAGCGTGAGTTCCGCTTGGCATCAGCTTAAACTCGAAATCTTTGTTTGTTTTGTAAATGAATCAAGCTCAACAAAAAATCCGACTCACTTGATTTCACGCTCATTTATTTTTTAAATATATAAAAATATAATATATAATATATATTTAATTATTTAATTGTAATGTTGTAGTTGATATTTTTTTTATTTAGATATCATCATATTAATTCATCATTTTAATATTAAAATTTTTAAGGATTATTTTGATATAAATTAGTTAAAAAATATTAAATAAAATTACTCAAGCTCAAGCTAATGTTTTTGCGGCTGAGCTAGAGTTAGGGTTAACTTGACTTAACTCAACTCATTTACACCAATGGATACAGAAGATGAAAAAAATAAAAAAAATGCGATATGCGAACATAGAAACTAAAGTTTGTGAAGGCAATCATATGTGACAAAATTTAATTTCACGTTTCATGTTTGTTATGCAAATAATATAAAGTAAAATATATATTATTTTGATTATTTTATTAGTTCATTTAGATAACATTTTGCGCCAAATTTTTTCTAATTTTATGCACTTGATGTTGCATATTTTTATTTCGATAAGTTGTTTTTTCGGCCATAAACTTGGGACTTGTTGCGACACTGCGCTGTTGTTGTATTTTATTACTACAAAGTTATCGCACTAACTATATGAACATTATTATGTGGATTGGACATGTGTGAAATGCAGATTCAAAGCGATTTGTGAAGCGAGAATTGGAACTAGGGTAACAATGAAATATCCAATATAATTGAAGATTGATTAATGAATTTAACTTTTGATTAACCATTTAACCTAAAAAGGAAGAGCACATATGGTATGTAATAACTTGATCAATTTTTGTATCGATACCTGCAATGCAGTCTTTTTGCCTAACATTATATATGCAGACTGTGAAGACTGAACTTGGTCCTCAACGATGAAAAGCAGCAATCGTTTTCGATGGATGGATTGATTGACTGTGTTTTGGCGTCAAAATTCAGCAATCTTTGTTTAATTTCGTCTCCTTTTATTGCAGAGCAAATGGATTGACTATAAAAATTCTCGTTAAAGATTCCAACTGTTTTCAATTCCGTCTCCTCGCTGCAAAGTGACATGCGGATTATAAAAACACTACAATTTCGCCGGTCTTTGTTTATGAATTTCTTTAAAGAATTTTTTTTTAAAAAAAATTATGAAATGAGAGGTCGGTGGATAATGAAAAAGCCGGTCGGTCCACCGAATTAATTGCAATTTTAACTCGCTGGGATCCGGTGATTTACTCGCTGACTTTCGTTGTCTCCATGGTCGATGCACGTTTATTTAACTCGCCATCTTTTGGTGAGCCTGCAAACGTCTTCTTCATCGGATTGTCTAACGTTTAGCAGTCAGCAAGAGCATGGCTGATCGAGCTCGCCAGCCATATCGTCGTCCGACCGACTCCCGACGAGATAATAAAGACGACTATTACAACAACTACTACGCCCCTCCTTCTTCAAGGCCTTCTTCTTCTTATGCTGCAAGGCCTGGCAGCGCTCGCGATCCGTCTCCACCTTCAAGGCCAGCAGCAGTCGACAGTGCGCCAGACTCACGGCGTCCTCATTACGGCGGCCGTGACACCTACGCAAGGGGCCAGGATATAGCTCCTCCTCGAGTAACTCCATGGAAGCCCCCTCCTGTCGTTGATGACGATGGCTCCTCATCCGACGATGATTTTGAGCCTGTCAACTTGAAAATCCGCATTCACGGAAACAAGATCATGAATCCAAAAGCCGAAATCGTCACGAATCAACGTGTCAAGGGCGATCTCTACGTCGAAATCACCGACAATCAAATCGGAAGCTGAACATGAAATTTGCTGCTGCGGCTGCTGCTGATGTCCTCCGTCGGCTGCTCTTAAATATTTTTCCGTTGCTCTTTGTTGTTTTTTCTTGTTGTTCTGCTGTAAGGTGCTGTGTTTTGCACGCACGAATGTCCTTATTTGTGATTTCCGTTTCCTGTATTCGTACTATGATTATGCTCTCTCTCTCTCTCTCTCTCTCTGTATGTTCTGTATGTGTGTGTTCATCTCTATGAAGATGATAGAATGAGTAATAAAGACGCGGTGATTGCTTATAATCAATTTTGTCGTCGGAGTCCCTACGGAAAGAACTTAAACTGGTGAGACAACAATTCAAACTCTGTTCTTGGCCAAAAAAATTGGTTAAATAAAAAAAAGACGATATTTTGCTAAAAAAAAAAAAAAAAGAAACGGCTGACAATGTTATTGGTGCTTCATGCGGAATTTGTCAGATGCAGAAATTGTCCCAAGCCCGTTAGGCTAAGTATCTCATTTATTAAGAATAATTTTAGGCGACAAATTTTAAAAAAATGGAAATTGTTGTTGGGAGAAAAAGAGGCACTTAAACCAACCATTATCATTTGATTACGGGTTAACAAAAAATTAGCTCGGCCAAGTTTTTTTTATTTAAAAAATTAGTATTAATTATTTTACATTTGTTATTAAATTAAAGTATTATAAAAAATAATTAAAATTTCAGATTTTAAATTATTATATGGTTTAATTTTATAAAAAAAAATATTAATTTATAAAAAAAGTTTATTAGTTTTAATTTTTATATAAACAAATGTAGGTGAAAAAAAAAAAAGGAATTATGGCGCCGAGATTGATTGATCGCAATGCTACCCTGGCTCAATATTTTTGGAGTCAAACGAAACGGAACGCTAAACAAATAATAAAGAGAAACGACTCTTATTATTATTCAAGAATAAAAGACCGTGTCTTGCTGTTGCGGAAATGAATAAAAAAAAGACCTTGATTTTCCATTTTTTTTTCTCTTCCATTATTATTGTTATTTTTTTTTTTTTGTTGAAATTCGAGCTAGTTTGACAGAGAGAGAAATGATAAGATTGAAATGGGAGAAATAACTCGGGCATTCAGGACCAACCTCTCGTTGTCCTTCGTCGTTTGTATTCCCTTCGTCTCTTGATTAAAAAAGAATAATAAATAATCATCGGAAGTCGGTGGGCAATTGCGCAGGTTGGGATGCCCGGTCTTCGTTCATTATCATCGATTTTTTTATTTATTTTTTATTTATTTTTTTTACTTTTTTACGGCGGCGGAGGTGACGCTAAATAGCCTTCTAATAGCTTGTGTTTTACCAACCGGCTCAGAGACTCTCCGAAGCAACCAGCGCAAACAGCCTCGCCCCTCTCCTCCTCGTCCTTCTTGTAAATCAATGGTCCATCCCACCACCCCCCAAACCACTGATGCTACAGCTCCTCCGCCAATTAGCGACGCTCCGATGATAATGCCCGCCACCATCGAGAAGAAGATGAACCAGCAGGTATCATATGATGTACCCTCCTCGACATCCAACTTCTTTTTCTTCAATCTCAGCATAAAAATGAAATAAAAAACCCTAATCATTTTAGGGGCAGCAACTCTATAATTCAGAATTTAAACCCATAGCACCTGATTCGACTCCCTCTCCTTCCGCCGCTGATCCCATTTTCTCCGAGCTTGATTTCGCTAAACATCCACAGCTTCTTTCTGGGATTCAAGAAATCCAAGTCACAGACGATGCACCTCCCGCTCCCAGCCATGTAAAGAATGCTTTTTTCAGTTCCTAAACGCGAAATCAAAAACCTCTCTGTTCATCTCTCATGCGTGTTTGTTACGTCAGGCTCCTCACGGAGGGCAGATATCATCAGATGCGCCCAAAATGGCTGCTCAAGCACCTGCTTCCTCAACTCCGTCACAACAGGTTTCGGTACCATCTCCAACTTCATGTCTGATACCTCTTCTTCAACCAGTCGATTCCCAGATCGGCAAGGTAAGGTTCTAATCAAAAGAATGGTAGCTTGTCCTCCATGCTTCATTGCTCCATTGATTCTGCCAGTGTTAAATTTGAGCTCGATTATGACCATGATCTTGCTAGCAGATATATTCGCTCACTTGACATTGATAAAATCACCTTAAAAAATATTCAGATGGGGTGTTTGATTTCTAATTTACCATTCTGAGACACCATATTCTTACTAGAAAAATTGAAATCTAAGTGAACTGTGAACTGTTTTGTTTTAGGAATAAAAGAGCTTAAGCAGCATCCCTTGGTACTAGAAAATTAAAATTTAACCCTGTTACCTTCTCGTGCTTTTGTTTGTCGCTTACATTTCTGACATTTATGAATTTCTTGTGCTGCTCGTACGGTACTCAGTGAGTGAAGCTATTTAATCGATTATTGCATCCCTATTAGGAATACGTCTGTGAACAAGAAACTCTAGTAATCTGTGTTTCTAAAGCTCTCTTCCTCTGCTTTTTGCGTCCTACTTGGGCTGCAATTCTCAGGAGCACACGCCTATGGAAATTCGGGGTGTGCATTCTGATTCAAGTCCATTACCACTAGAGTCAGTTGCATCTCCATGTATTGATGGTATCTCCTCCGAGCCTGGTGCTCTACAACCACTCATTCCCAAAATTCATGGGATTCAAGGGACAATTGACGAACCTCTCAGCCAAGAACAAAATCTGGTACTAAATTAAAACTGAAATCTTTGTTATTTATCTTTTGTGCATATATACCTCAGCTGCTAGGCTATAAAGCTTCATTTCTTTAGCTAAGGAATACATGTGCTTTCCAGGGAACCCACATGTTACCTAACTTGCCAGATGTTCGCAACATGGGCGCTAAAGCCCCAACTTCCTCAACTCGATTGCAGCATGCTTCACTAGCATCTCCACAATTGATGGCTTCTGAGCCAAGCCCTCTTCAAGCAGTGATTTCCCCAGTTAGCGATACTCAGGTGCAATTTATAACTTCTTACAAAATGTAGATAGCTACTCAAAAGGAAAACTGGTTATGTTAGCATGCTTTATGTATCCTGGTACATTTCTGGCATTAAATCATTTGCTTCTCTGGTTATATGATACTCAATGCATGTTTTATCAATTGCTTGTGTCCTTGTTTTCTGTGGCTGTGTACAAGAAAGTGTCGTAATCTGTCTTTCTGTACCTATACTTTTTGAGTGCCCTGATTAAATGGTAGAAATTAAATTTTCAGGAGCAAATGCCTTCAAAAATGCCGGATGTGTCTGCCAGGATCACTGTTACTCCTGATTCTAGTCCATTGCTGCCAGCCTTAGCTGCATCTCCATCTGCTGATCACATGTTCTCCAATCCTGATATTGCGCAGCCAATTATTTCCCAGATTCAAGGGATTCAAGTTGCCAATGATGAATCTCAGAGCCAGGTACATTTATCTTTTGTGCATGTTTATCTCAGTTACTAGGCTATGAATCTTCCCTTAGCCAAAACATAAGCCCTTCACGTTTCAGGCTGGACAGAGGTTATCAGAATTACCATATTCACCTAACATAGCAACTGATGTGCCTGCTTCTTCAACACCAATTATTGAACCAGCTGCATCTTCAAAACCTAACATGGCCACTGAAGCATCTTCTTGCTGGGTTCCATTGCAACAAGCTTCACTACCATCTCCATCTTCTGGTCCAATGGCTCTCCATCCTGGTTCTATTCAAGTTGTCATTCCACATGCTGAAGGTGCTCAAGTGGGAAATGACGGAATTCAAATTGAGGTGGTATTTAAAATCGTAACATTCACTTAGCATAGTAATTTTAGTGCAGCTGCTAAACTTTGCTAGTTTTGTTTTCTTCAATTTGCTGCAGATGCTTCATCCTTCTCCAAGTGCAGCAGGACTTGCCAAACCTAAACCACAGCAACCTTCCATCCTACCTGATATGCAACCATCAGCTCAACTGGAGTCAGCATCACTTAAGGAAAGCCGAGCTGCTATTGAGGATTGCCAGCATCGCTTCACCAGTATTGATCACACAAGAAGGTAAGGATTTAATCAATATGGTGATTCCTTTCCATCTGTACATATGCAGACTGCAAGATATAATGACCAAAATTTCAGGCCAGACCAATGCTCAGACCTGCAAGGATCCCAAATATATACGTCAAGAATGCAGCCTAATGAACAAAACTATCAACCTCGGCCATATGGAGGTCAATACCCTGGGCAAGCATATGGCTCCATTAGTGAAGCAAATTTGATGCCTCGACCATATGGAAGTCCATATCAGGGACAAGAATTTGGCTTGATGAATGAAGGATTAAACAACATTCCTCACCCATACAATGGTCTGTATCAAGAACAAGAACAATACAATGTTCCACAGCCACGGAGCTCTCCAAACCAGCGGCAAAGGTACTATTCCGATATTGACACCAGTGATATAATGCCCTGGCCAAGCAATAATGGTGATTTGGAGGACACAAACCAACCGCTTGGAGCACTGGATAGAGAGCAAATGTATCAGCCTAGAATTGATGAATCAGGTGACGCATTTGGACCATATAGAGGCCGATACCGAGGGCAAGAGGGTTGGCTTGGCAGCAATAACTTGGATTCCTGGTCCCAGTCAAATAGTGGGAGATACCAGCAGCAGGGACGGTGGCCCGAGAAGGAGTATATGGATGAAGTACCCTGCCCGTATGAAAGGTTATCCCAGAGGCCAAATTATTGGCTTCAAGATGGCAGCTTACCTGACATGCCTCGGCGATACCAGAGGCCAGTGTACTGGCCTCAGGATGGCAGCTTACCTGACATGCCTCGGCCATACGAAAGGCAATACCAGAGGCCAGCGTACTGGCCTCAGGATGTCAGCTTTCGTGTGATGCCTCAACCGTATGGAAGTTGTTACCCACCACAAATGAGTTGGCCTGGGAGCAATGCCTCGGATGACAGACCTCTGCCACCTAGGTCGCAAGGGGAAGGAGAGTTTCCAGGTAACAGTGACTTTGCTGGTTTGCAGGAAACTCGAAATGGTAGGTACCGCCGAGGAATGGTTGATTTTGCTAATGATGATATTCCAAGAGAGCAATGCGCAAGAGAGCAGCGCAGCCCTTGCCAATTTGATGGTGTTCAGCAAGCAGAGTCCGGTTGGCACAATGAGGACTTGAACAACATTGCGCAACGAGTTGTGCAAAATTCCACAACTCATGATGGAGCTGAGCCAAATGGTGATGGTCGTGAATCCGGCCCCCTGGTTTGTGATAACATAATTATCGGAGATGCATCTAAGGTGGTAATTGGAGAAGGGAATCGTGCTGGTGGAATATGTGGCGGCCGGGTTACAGGCAATCGGGTTATGCGCTAAGGCCAGTAGGCACATGCTGTGCTGTGTATTGTATTGGGCGGCCCGACAATGTGTCATTCTAATGTGTCAGTTCTATTACACATTGTGTCGACTATGTATTGTATAAGGCGCCCTGATAATGTGTTGGCGTGGTGTGCTTTTTTCCTTTCTTATTCCAGTCTGTTTCTTGATGCGTGTGAATGTGTGATGTACGTTTTCCCGTTCCTGGGTTTGCTGCTTCGTTGGTTGTTTTACTTGCAAAAATAGCAGATTTGTATTAGCATGGAGTGAAATGGAAGCTTTTCAGTTTGGGTTTCTTTCTGTGAATGTATCTGGAGTTTGACATCCAAGCCACTCGCGTTAATGTGATGTGCATGTTCGTTTGTTCATCCATCATGTTTTTTTGGATGGAATGTTGATAACTCAAATTGATGTAGTCAGAAACTTTGTTAGACAGTTTAGAGACACAAGAGGATCGTTTGGCTTAAAATTTTAAAAATGAGATCATTTTTATTTAATTATAGTTAAATGGAAATTAATTAATTTAATTAAAAGAAATGAGATTAATTTAAATCAAATATTCCGAAGGTGTCATTCGATTTTTAAAGTAAATAAACAAACTTAATTTTTGTGAAATGCCAAATAACACGGTGTAATTAGCTAGAGGCATCAAAATCTGGTACACGGACATAAACGTGATACTAAATGATTATTTTGAAAAAAAAATAAAAAATAAAAGATGAATCTGTAAAGTCAAAATTAGCCCGTGGTCTTCGGTCTTAAAGAAATAAAAAGAAAAGAGATAATCTATTTAGATGTCATTCTGGAGGAGCTGCAGCAGAGTATGTCTTTGACCGAATAAAGAAAGACGAAGCCTATTCTTGGTCTTTCTTTATATTTTACCAAAATGTATTTAAAAAGACCAGTTGGACCTCGCGTGCAGCGGCAAGCAAGCAAGCAAGCAAGCAAGCAAGCAATGCTCTCGTTGGGGCGGTAGAGATGCTCTCGTTGACGGAGTCTACGTCTGAGATCTCCCTCCACTCGTTATTGACGTTGACACGGCGATGTGACCAAATATGCTCAACAACTCCAGTATTTTATTTGAGTAGCGGTGTGATCGCGACAAAAAAAAAAAAATTTTATGAAAAAGATGGCCATGATTCATAATCTACGATATCATACCATTTGGTGGACTAAAGGTCCATTTTAATACTCCCCAATAAATATCTTGTGTTCGTGGAATTCTTTTGATAGACAAAGTTGCCTGGTATTTATATATTCATCAATCTGTTTTTGTATCAATTACAATACAAAAACAGGAACAAAAAACTCAGTCGTATTCATCAATAAATAGTAAAGCCCATGTCATGTGAAAGCTCCACAATCAAATCAGAAGGCCAGTGCCAAAATTCTGGAAAATGACATCATGGTCAGAAATAAAGGTGGCGCTTGGTCTAAAATAATATACGATAATTCAATTAAAAAAAAAATAATTGAATTACTTTTTTGGTATTTAAAAACTACTTTTTTTTATCAAAATTAATTCTATAATAATTTATTATTAATAAAATTAATTACTTTTTTTATAATAATTTATTTTTTAGCAAAATATAATTATTTTTATTTTTATTTTTATTTTTTTTGTAAAAATAATTAATTTTTAATCATTTTTTGACATCTAATTGTTATTCGGACTAGAGTTATCTCAAATCATACGCCTCTCACCAAATAAAGAAGTCGATATTCCTTAAAATAAAGCTGACAAGTCTTTTAAAAGTATTTCATCCACCAGCAACCTGTGAATGAGCTGTTTTATTAATTACTAGGGATTGGCATTAATTTAAAGGTCTTTTCTCAAGGGATTATTATATAGCTGGAATATAAGATATACTAACACAATAATTACTTCCAAAGTCTTCTTCCCTCGCGGTCTTTGTTTAATTCTCTTAGATTAAATATGTCGCCGCAGCAACTACTCCTCGTCCTACTCAAAGCTCTCTCGTTCAAGTCAAGTCTCCTTGTCCCATTTCCTTCGTTCATCTCTGAAATGATGAACTAAATGGAAGCCTTGTGCGCCTCAAGTAGTACTAGTACCAGCGGTAGGCATTACCTCTATAAATCAAACAACCAGAGCTTGATCCTTGATTTTTATATGTAACAACCGAGGCGATTGAGCAACGAGCTCACCGGCATCATGTCCTACAACAGGCGATATGGTGGCTACCGCAGCTCTGATCGCGATGACAGCGACTACTATGCACCCAGGCGTCCGGCGTACAACACCGGCCAGTCATCAAGCCAGCCATGGGAGAGAAAGAGAAACGAAGAAAATGACAACGGTGACTGCAGTGGAGGCAAAAAGGGAGACGTGCCACAGAAGGCTCAAGCCAAGCAGGCTCAAGCCAAGCAGGCGCAAGCCAAGCAGGCGCCTAACCCTCCGCTGGCAATTCAGGTGCCGAACAAGAATCACAACGATAAGAAGAAAGAAGAAGAAACCTCGCACAAGACCCAACCTAAGCAGTATGGCAACAGTTACAGTCGAAAAGATGATGCATACGCACGAGCTCGACCAACCCAAAGCACATGGAGGGATGGCACTGGTAACAAGAACAACGATGACGATGACGACGACTTCAACGAGTCGCAGACCGTAGAAGATTACCTTAATCAGTTGACCCTCTCTCCTCGCGGCCAACACCTTGTTTTGAAGAAGCCGGGGGAGCGTGGACACGGGAACTTCAAATTTGTGGTTGAGGACGTTGATTATATTTTCGAACACAATGAGTTGGAAGATGTCAAGAGCTAAAGAAAGTCCCAGGAGCAATTAAGTGTTGGTGATTCCTAAGCGTCCTTTTGTTTGCTTTTAATGGTGAATAAATGAAGTTATGTAATGTATTTTTGTTTTAGAAAGAAGCGCTTATATGAAATGTATCTCTCAAGCATTCGTGCTCCGCTTTTTTTCTCGTTTCAAGTTTTTTTTTTTACGTTAATATTTGAATATATTCGATAATATTTTTTTTTTTGGAAAAAAAATTCTTGCTCAGTCTTCGTGTATCCACGTGCTATGCCTATATAAATGTATATATGTGCTATTTAAAATATCTTAAAAATTAAAACTTATAATATATGAGTATTTTTCATTATTTATATTAGACTTTATTTATTTAATATTTGATATGAGATTAATTCATCACACTTGATATTATTAATAATATCTTTTTTTAGGTATGATTTGAATATATCAATTTAACACTTTTAATCAAGAACTCTTTTACTTAATTTATTTCATCATATGATCTATACCTACTAGTTTTTTTCTCAATTTTTTGTTTTTTTAAAAAAGATTAACTTGCGATTTAAGTCAGTCGCATCATCACAGTACTCTTTTATTTGACAAATTTTACTATGTGATTCATACTAACAGTTTTAATTTTACTGTATGACCTATATTAACAAGTTTTTATTTCAAAATTTTATTTTTAAGAGAAATTAACATATGACTTAATTTAGTTGTATCATTACGGTAATTTTGTCTTAAGAGTTTACATAGTTTCGAACTTAAAATTCTAAAATCACTTATTGATGGAGTCAAAAGAGTGTCAAATTGAAATAATATAATGGGTCGGATATCAAATCATCCTAAAAATTTAAACTCATAATATATACATTTTTTTCACTATACATATTAAATTATATCTATTTAATATCCGACGTAAAACTAATTCATTATACCTAATATTATAACAATTATCAACCAACGTACCAATACAACCGCTAATTAATTATTTTAGCAGAAGTACACATCGAATATTGTTATTTGACAGTTAAGAAAACTCTACGCCTGAGCTCATTCATTATGTGTGCAAATAACTTGTTATAAGTAAAACCTCATCAGCCACGTATTCTGTTCATGCCTGAAGATCAGGTCGAAGGCTTTGCACTGTAGATAAAAGAAGAAAGAAAAATAAAAAAAATATTGAGCGAAGACTTTGAGAAGTCTTCCCCTGACTCTGTTTTTGTTTTCTATTTTCAGAGAAATGCCATAAGCTGTATGGTCTTTGTTTAATAGTGAGCCTTTCACCCACCGTCCTCCCAATTAAATTTACATTAATTTGCACCTACGGTCTTTGTTTAATTCTTTTCTCCGTTTTAGGTCCACCAGGACTCGCATGCTGTTAGCCCCATCACCCTCAAAATTTTCCAAGTCTCGGGTCCTGCTGGTCTTTCTTTACCTGCACCATTTCACTCTATAAGACTAGGCACGATCTTCTCCGTATGCCCTGCCCACTTCTCCACCATTCTATTCCAGAAAGGAACTCGAAACTTTCCAGCTTCCTTCGACTTCTTGTCAAACTCAGCCGCTCAAATCATGTCCTACTATCGGGGCAACTATGGCGGCTATGGAAATTATGGCCGCAGCAACGATGATTATTACCCAGCGAGGCAGCCCTCAAACCGGCAGTGGGATAGGAAGGAAGCAGCTGCATCGACCGATGACAAGAGCGCTGACAACAAGAAGCACGACGATGGCAACTACAGCGCAAGGAACTACGATGGCTACAGGGCACCAATGAACAAGCCTGCCAACAACAAGTATGGTGCTGGCGACGACAAGGGCAAGGGCAACAAGGAGGAAGAGGAGACGTATGGGACGCCTGCATCAAGACAAACCTATGATCCTTATGCAAGCGGGTGTGAGAAGAAGCCCTTTCAGTATGAGTATGACAGGGCTGATCGAGGAACCAAAGATCCACCGCCAAGGAAGTATGGCGGCGGCTACCAACGGAACCAGTATACTGTCAACATCTACGAAGACGACAACAAGAACGAAGGTGAAAATGAGCAAATCAGGAAAGATTTTGCGAATCGTTTCACTCTTTCTCCAGGACGCCGTCATGCTGTCGAAAAGAAGGATGGGGAGCCCAGCAATGGGCAGCAGCCACAAGTCGTGGTCATCAAGAAACTGGAGTTCAAAGTCGATCGTAGCAAAATCGAGAACTTGGGAATGAAGAAAGGCAGAGCCAAATGACAACAAAATCCTTCCAACTCTTCTGCTGCCGTCGGTGAATAAAGATGTATGAATTTGTTTCGAGTTTTCGTTGATACTATTGTTCTCGGATATCTCTCGTGAGGGACGGAGTTGTTGTTCTTGTTTCCCCGTTGGCCGTATTTGGTCTAGACTGCAAACATAACATGGAAACGGATGCCAACAAATGAAGGATCTTTTTGGAAAAAGTTGAAACTTGAAACATTAGGGTGGATTTGGTTTGAGTATTATCGTTCAAATACTAAAAAGATAATTATATTATTTTTATATTATTTTAAAAAATAAATTATCATATTCCCTTTCAATTTTAGGTTTTTTTTTTTTTTGACATTTTTGAGATTTGTAATTATGGTTCTAATGGTTTTCATTTTATAATTACAGAAGTTACATGTAATTTTAATTTTTTTAAAAATTATATATAATTTGGAAGGCATATACAAAACACCCTTCTCATAGCATATAATAGAAACTTATGCACAAAACGCCTTCTTATTTTACTTGTGGAGTTGACGAGTGACTTCTTTGAAAATAATGGAGGATTTGCTTGAAAACTTGTTTAAATTTTGGATCAATTGCATATAATTCTTTGAAATTTTACTAAATTATATATATTTTTCTTCAAATTTAAAAAATTACATATAAGTCCTTCAAATTTTGCTAAATTATATATTTTTAAAAAACTTGAAAAATTATATATAACTCCTTAAAAAAATTTAAATTATATTTTTCTACAAATTAAAAAATTAAATATTTTTTATATTACTTGATATATTGTAAAAATTTCATTAGGTATATATTTATCATTAGAATTAAAAATATTTAAAAAATATATATCATTTAATATGATTTAGATTGAAATAAAGAGACGAAAATACTCTAATTTGATTAGAAAAAGTTTGAATAGTTGTCATTATTGTAAAAAATCTCTCTCAGTCGGTTGAAAAATTTATCTTATATTAAATTTTAATCTAAGGTAGAAAATTACTATTTTACTTTTGGTTGATTTCAACCCATTTTATTTTGATTTTGAATTAAATTTAAGTCTAAAATGTAAAATGATAATTTTGTCATAAGTTAGTTTAAAATCGGTTCATTCTGATATTAAATAAAACTAAAGCTCAATTTAGGTCATATATGAAACCTGATATAAATTAGGTCTGAAGCTGATTTTTATTTATATTCTCTATTTCGCTAATTTACACTTGATCAAAATTTTTTTTATTTTTTCGGTTCAATCTAAATGATGTCAAAAGATATATATATTTTAAATATTACTGATTCTAATAATAAATTTATGTTCGATAAAAAATTTATAATATATCTATTAACCCAAGAAAAAATATTTAATTTTTAAATTTAGAGAATAAATATACAATTTGAAAAAAGTTTGAAGAATTATATGTAATTTTTAAAATTTAAAAAAATATGTAATTTAGCAAAAATTGAAAGAATTATATATAATTTTTTAAATTTTAAAAAAATATATAATTTAGTAAAATTTTAAGAAATTATATGCAATCCACCTTTAAATTTTTTTTGTTAAGCAATAGTTTTCAATTAGAATAATAAACCCAATAAAACTCAAACACAAAAACTTCTACATAGAAATGTTTTTACAAAAATTTTGAAGCAAAGGATTATATCTTCGGCCGTCGTCTTTGTTTAATAGGCCTTATCTATGGTCCTTGTTTAATCCCAAAATTTCTGAGTCCAGGACTGCTCAACCCGACCCTCATTATTTTTGAAGTCCGGGATCTTGGTCTTTGTTTGAGTGGAGTGTACGATTCCATATACAAAAGGGCAATCAGCATCTGCATCCTTTCTCTCCGGCCCACTCCATTCCCCATCTTTTCCTTCCCTTCCCTTCCAGGGAAAGTCGACGCTAGAGCTTGCTTTAATTTCTCAAAGTCAGTCAGTCTCCCAAATCATGTCCTACAGTCGGAGCATGAATGGCCCCAGCAATGCTAAGAAGGAAGCAGCTGCAGCTACCATTGGTAAGGGCCAGGTCAACTCACCGGCCGCTCAAGTTACCGACAACAACAACAACAGGCATGATAATGACAAGGGCTACGCGGCAAGGAACTACGATGGCTCCAGGGAACCATACAAGCCTATTAACGATAGATATGTTGCTGATGAGAACAAGCCCAAGGGTAACAACGAGAAGGAGACGTATGGGAAGCCTGTGTCAACACAAAAAACGGCTGATCGAAAAACCGAAGATCCACCCCCAAGGAAATACGGCGGTGGCTACCAACCGAACCATTGCGCTGTCGACGTCTACAACGATGACAACAAGAATGACACTGAAGATGAGCAGATCAGAAAAGATGTTGCAAATCGCTACACGCTTTCCCCAGGAGGCCGTCATGTTGTCGAAAAGAAGGATGGAGAGCCCAGTAATGGGACGCCACAGATAGTCATCATCAAGAAACTGGTGTTCAGAGTGGAGCATAGCAAGATAGAGAACTTGGGAATGAAGAATGGCAGAGCCAAAGAACAACACAATCCTTCCAAGTAGCTGAAAACTGCTCTTGTTCTTTCTCCTCCGGAAAAAAAAGTCGACTACTCGTCTTCTTTATCAAGTCTTCTGCCGCTGCGCTTGGTGAATATAGAAGAAGCGTGAGCTTGTTCCTGAGTTTTTGGTTGATGTTATTGTTCTTGCATATCTCCTGTGACAGAGTTGTCGTTGTTTCTGTTGGCTGTATTTGCTCTAGTATGTGATCGTAGTCTGTAACTTGACTCTTAATAAATGTTTGCGTCCATCGTGCTTTATATTTATTCCAATTTGTTAATTTCTCCGTATACCACAGAGCGTTACAGAGTTATACAGTGTGTGTGCGAGAGAGAGAGAGAACACAAGTACAAATGCAGCAAAAGCAGATCAGTAACCGTGTGAATAAATTAACCTTTGATAAAAAAGACGGTGAATAGTGAATATCCCATGCTACTTAGTGAAGCTAAATCATTATATTTTACATTAATTACCTATGTGTTTGCAACCGTTAGGTTGTGCGAATTCAATGGTTGATATGCTTCGTTCGCATAAACATGATCACGGTAAAAAAAAAAAAAAAGAAGGAAAAGAATGAAATTGTCTTTTTTATTTTTACTTGATCTCACTTTCTATCCTTTTATATTCCACTAGTCCTTGTTTTAGCAAAGCATCTCTATTTGCATACAGATAAATGCCTTTAAATTGTTGAAATATACGGCTGTATATGGCATGCTATCTCGCAAAGAAAAGAATGGCGAGTTGTTGACGACTTATTAGTTTATTTGGAGGAATTTAATTAAGTGAGAAATTGTGATGCAACAACAATCCCCCACCTTTCCGTCCGGAAGTCATCGCGGTCTTTGTAAATTGCCAAAAAAAAAAAAAAAAAAAGTCCCTGTGGTCTTTGTTTAGTGCCATTTGAATGATTCCAAGCAGTCAAGCAGCTCATTCGTAATTCATTCACAGTTCCTATTGCAAGTCTTCTGATTCTCTCCAAAAGGGAAAGAGGAAGTAAAAAAAATGTGCAAGTCTTTGGTTTCTGGTTCCCAGAGATTGACATTCTTCTTCTCCAGCTCCTTATAAAAAACAACCATCTCCTCCTTTTAGATCATCACCAATACTAGAGAGAGAAGGACAGCGAAAGTGATCGAAAAAAAGAGAGCATGGAACGCCGGAACCGCTATTACGACGACTACACAGCAGATATAACGGTCGAGCCATGGCAAGGGGGTGATGACGATGATGATCCGCCGCCTTCACCCCGCCGGATTTGGCATCCTGAGATAGACCGAAGCCGATGGGATCGTCCGCACCGCCGTTCACCTCCGAGAAGGTATGAAGCAAACGAGGAGGGTCATCGTTCACCACCGAGACAGCGTGGTGTTCCGGAGGAGAAGGAAGAGCTGCAGGCTAGAGAAGATGACAAAGGTGAATTCAAGGGTAAAAAGAAGAAAGATGCAATCGAAAGCTTTGACGTTACAGAAGCCATTCTCAAAAAGCTAAATCTTGGTCAGGGTTCCAAGAACGACGAGGAAGGCCCAGTAAATGCTCAAATCTTAGTGATCCAAGACCTCAAAGTTAATTTGGAAAATAACAAAATCGAGAGGTTCTCATTTAGCAGGAGAAACGGAGGTCGCGGGTCCTGAGAGGAAACATGATGCTCGGAAGCTTTGCGGTGTTCTGCAACAACAATTGTAATAACGATAGTTATAATTAATAATTCCATGTCCTATTCGATTGTTGTCGCTTTTTGCCATGCATAACATGTTGCTCTGTTTAAGTTCATGATACCTCACGGAGTTGCCCATTCTCTTGTTTCTCTGAGTTTCAGGTTCGGTCATATCCTGCAAAGCAGTTGGCACTCTTCAGAGAGAATATCAAGAATTCACAAAATTATTAATCATTCGTTTCGGAATTTCTTAATTACTCATCCACGTTAAAATAAAATAAAACGCGGTCTATTACACATTTAATTCGGTAACTCACAATTTTTTTAAAAAAATACTTATTTTAAATTCTTAATTATGTATTTTTCAATATATATAGCATGATGACGTGATAAAAATGATTTATTTTGGCTATTTGTGCATTTCTCCTGGGAATGCTTGGAACTCCTCCCATGGCGCAGAAGCAATTAAGATAATTTCAAATAATGTTGGTTTTTTTAAATCGGAATAATCATCGATTTCAATTGAAAAACCAGTTATATACATCCCTGCCCAACGCTAACGTTGATTGTGGTGTCAAAGTCTATGTTGTCTAGTTTGGGCCAGTTGGCCTAGTACTACTGGCAGGTGACCTCGTTCTGCTTCTGGGCCTTGGCCCATCGCAAGATGCAACATGGGCTTTCCAGCACTGAACCCCGTTTCTTCCATGAGTAATTAATTATTCTTTACGGTAACAACCCCATCCAGAAAGTATTTTGGTCTTCTTTTTTTTTTTTGTTTGGTTGCACCAGAATTTCTTCCGGTCTTTGTTTATTTATATATTTATTTATTATCATTCTGATCGATGATTGTCGTCTTTATTATTTGTAAAAATTACTAAAAAAATTTCTTCAAAATTTTGACATTTAAAATTAATTTCTAGAGCATTTATTTTTTTAATCATTATTTATATATATTATACATTATATATAAATAATTATTTCATATATAAACACTTATATATAAAATAAAATATTTATATATTAAATAAAATGTTTATATATATATGATGAAATTTTTAAAAAAATTTATTATTTCAGTGACTGATTTTAACTTTTAAAAATTTTTAGAAATTGATAAGAAATTTTAAAAATACGAAGGACTGATCAAAATTTTAATTTTTTTTTTTTTGATAATTTTCCCAAATCATTTAGGCCGGAAAACTTGTAGTCTTTGTTTATTGCAATCTGAGTGATGGCAGGCGATCGGCACATGCAGCTCATTCCTACCGTAGACGGTAAACCATCCAAAAGTCTTCCTCGCCCCACTGCGTTGCTTCTTCGGACCAGCACCGCGTAATAATAATAATAGGTCGTTTGCATCTGATTATAAATAATAAACCAATATCTCCTTCTTCTCAAAACCAGAGATAGAGAGAGAGAGAGAGAGAGAGCGCGAGAGCCAGCCAATACCTCCTTCTTCTCAAAACCAGAGAAGAGAGAGAGAGATCATGATGGAACGCAGGAACCGATACTACGACGACTACACAACAGAGATAACGGTGGAGCCATGGAGAGGGGATGATGACGATGATGATCCGCCGCCGCCCCCTCGCCGCCCTGTTCCACGTTATGACCGTGATCCTCCTGAACTAGAAACACATGGCAGCCGTTCACCCCCGAGGAAGCCTGCTGATTCTTCTCCTGCACCCGGTGCTCCCGAAGAGGAGGACGATAGCCAGCAGCAGCATGGAGTTGACCAAGTTCAGCCCAGCGATGAAAAGAAAGATGCAACTGATGATGGAGTTGACATTTCGGCTATTTTGGGAAATCTAAAGCTTGGTCAGAACTCAAAGGGCGTCCCGGTAAATGCCAGTGTCGTAGTGATCAAAGACCTTAATGTTAATTTGGAAGGTAACACTATTGAGAGCTTCGTATTTAGCGGGAGAGATAAAGGTCGCAGGTCTTAGTAGAAGAAACTTCCTCTAAAGCTGTCGATTTCAAATTTTGCCTTGGTTTGTGTGGTGTTATGCAAAATAATAACATTCCTCATGGGTCGTCACCTCTGGTGAAGCCCAGATAGGACACAAATATGTATGGTGTGTTTGAATCCCTTCCTCCTTGCAGAAAGGGGGGCTTCTGATGTTCTCGTTAATTGTAATGATGTTGGCACTGTATTTGTTATATGTAATTTGATTGTTCTAGTGATATTTTACTTTGTTCTTCTTCCCAATAGTAATAATAATTGATAATAAATAATACTTCGCCTGGAGTAGGCGATGTTATCATGGAGTCGGCGGAATGGCTGTTAAATTGATCGTCAGTTGGCGGAGACATATTCGGAATACTACTACGAGCACAGTCCTCTTGATTGTGCTTGGAAGTTTACAATCTAATCGTATCAGAGTATTATTGATTTGTTTGGAAGGAGACTAATCATAGTAACCAAAAACATTCATCCAAATGAATGAGCAGATAATGAGTAGTTTTGGCTTTTAATGTCAGCTGGCTTTCCCCAATAATCTTCCTTCTTTGGGAGAAGAGGTGATAATCAGATTCACAATACAAATGTCAGTATGGAATTTCTGTAAAATTATGAAAAAATTTGGGTGTAATGTGCTAAAACTCCAGTCTTCGAGGACGGTTGAAGACCGTGCCGTGCGTGCCGTGGTATCGACTATCGAGTCGATTGGGCGACCCCTTCTCCGGTTCGACGGGACAGATTCGAATATTTCTGCGTCAATGGAAAAGCGATGAGAAAAAACTCGAGATAATTATATATTGATAATTGTGGAATGGAAAAATTGCAGACAGGCGGCGCTGTGTTCCAATTAAATTATAATAACGATAATTGTCGCCGGGAGTGGACTCGGGCACAGTTGAAGCAGGAGGATTTGTGGAGAGGGACGGAGGGAGGCGACGGGATCGCTCTCTTTCTTTCTTTTTCGTTCCGTTTGCCGATCCCATGGCAGCCACAGAGCGATTCTCTCTCTCTCTCTCTCCTTCCACCCTTGTTTCACTCTTTTGAAAAAAAAGCCGAAGAAGGGAGCAACCAAGAAGAATATATATCTAAACATAAAATAAGATGATCTCGTCGGGAATCAATCTGGTGATGACGGTCATTGGCTTCGCCGTCAGCACTATGTTCATCGTGTTCGTCTGCACCCGTCTCATCTGCGCTCGAATCCATCTCTCCGCCTCCCGCAGATCCTTCCCCCCCGCCTCCAGATCGGATCTCAGCATAGTAAGCGCTGCTCTTTCTCTCTCCTATCATTGGCCTTCCACTTATTATTAGTAAATAAAAGCAATCATCATCATCTGCTTGTTGCTTGTTTGCTTGGCCTTCCACAACAACAACAACAACAAAAACAGCTGGAGCGCGGTGTCCACGGGCTGGAGCCAGTCGTGATGTCCACCTTTCCCACCAAGAAATTCGGCGATCGCTTCTTTTCCTCCGGGGAAGAAACTCAGTATGCTCTTCAACTCAGCCCACTCGCTCAAATCGCCCTGATTAAAATTGCTTGTCGCATAATATGCTCCGATTGAGATTGTTTGTTTGAAAAAGTGCTGTTTGCCTTAAACAAATCAGTCAAACTTACTGTGGGCTTACCACGGTTGGTACGTCTCGTGGTAGGAGGATATACTACCGTCGCTGAGCGTCGTTAAACTAGTAGGCAACTTTCTTACACTTTGTAATGCTCGTGTGCATCCCAACTCTTAAGCAATAGTCCCACGATGTTTGGATGAGCCAAGATTCTTTTTTGCTTTCAGAAAAGGAAGTGGCTATTCTGGATTTTAGCAAATTGTAGGCTAACTTGGCCTCTCTTCTCTGGTAGTATCCAGAATTTTTTGGGCAAAGCTGTTTTATTCCAAGATTAATCAATATTCGCGCATAAAAAAATCACCATCGAGGGACTGCTATACTCTCGCAATTTATCTTTTTTACATGTATCAAAATACAGTTTTCCTAAGGCATGCAATTCGTTTTCTTTATAATGACTTTGACAGAGCATTAACATACTAGTCTGAACTTGTGCAAATTAAAATGTTTTCTTCAAATGAATGCTAACCTCTAATCATCCTCTAGCCTTCTCCACTAGTATTATAATATAGTTTAGATAAGACATGAATGAAATGTTGTTCCATTCTATTTCCTTTGAAATGTTAGGTATAGCATTGGCTTACTCATTAATGAAATCTATGGTCACCAGGCTTTCTTTCAAATTTAACTGCTGGCTATATGATTCCTTCATTTCCTTCCACTAGTACTGTCAATCTTGTTTAATGGTGCAAGATATCTCATATCTAAGCTTATGTATTTATTCATCTAATATTAGAAATGTATTTCATCCAAACTTCTTGTCTTTTTCTTAGTCCTGTCATTTTGATACTTGCTCCATTCTATCTACATATCCGACATATTTCCACTCTAACTCGCCCACTGGAAAACTATATAAATTTAAAAACCTCAGGGTTTCCTGGTTTTACGATTGTCTGCTTAGAATTCATGTCACTTCTCATGTAAATAATGCACAATGCCTCGATATTGTCTTCTGGAAATTTCTCCAGATCGCAATACTGTAAGCTTACCACATCTTAATAGAACATCTCTGATGATACTATCTACTATAGCTGCCTATAGGAGTTAAGAGGGACAATGTTTTCTATCAAGAAGAGGTGGATTTTTAGTGCCAAAAAATGTGGTACACTCCTCATTCGCATGAGGTCAGGCCTCAATGAGTTCATTAATTCTGCCATTCAAATTTGTGATTATTTATTTTAAGTTATCTCTGGGCCAATTTATTCGACTTTCCTATCGTCATGTGCAATGTTTTGCATACCATTTGATCTTTTTTCAGCTTTTAGAACTTAGAAATAGTGGGCGAAGGCGTTTTCTGGAAGCTCATTTTGCATGAACTAGTGAACTCATTGCTAATGATTTGTAAGACTATCTCATTGCAAAGTGTTGTTTGAGAATTTCTCATTAAGCCATCTACATGTGTGTTACAATATATCAAGCAAACAAGAATGCTCTGTTGGTTTTGACTATTAAAAGTCCTACTCATTTTCTTGTTGCTGGTTTGGCAATAATGCCTGCAACTTTCTGAAGGACATGTATTTTTCTCTTGCTTATTATTGTGCAATCCCTATCTGAATATTTATAACTGGATGACATGAACATCCTATGACAATGTTAGCCCATGGTAACCCTAGCTCACTTCCTTATGAATGCTTTAGCTCTGAAATAGCTTGAGATCGGTCTTAGAAATCTGTATCATCTAGACACATAATATTCCAATTTCCTGCACTGCATCAGTCTGAACGTTTGCAAGTATCTAATTGAAGATTATACTTTTTCCCTGAATACTACAAATCGGGTAATTGAATAGCAGGTTTTTGATACTTCACATGCAATCATTTGAAGGGGTTCTTTTTTGACATTTGTAGGACCGATTCTCATGTGTCTTTTATAGGTATTGTTTATGTACTTTAAATTGTACCTGATTCTCTGCTACCTTTTCTGATCTTAATGTACTTGTTCATCTTATGCTCTTCTTTTTCCATTCTAAATTAAGGTGGCATACAGCTATGTTTGTGAATGTTTTTTATGTTGCTTCATGAATGGATTGGGAATGTAAGGTATACATCTGAATGGGCAAACTTTGTCAGGTGCACTGTGTGTCTTGCGGACTACCAAGAGAACGATGTGTTACGCATTCTTCCCTATTGTGGCCATGCTTTCCATGTCACTTGCATAGACATATGGTTGAAGCAGCATCACACATGTCCAGTATGTAGAATCTCAGTGCGAGACTCCCCTGACAGAAAACGTGTGATGCAACCTGTCTACAGTGCAGCAGTCAGATCCTTCTATCCTCTCGGGAATTTTGACTTGAATACTTATCAATACGTACAGTCTGGCACAGGTTATTCTTCCGAAGCAGCAAACGATCTGACAGTGGAAAATGTTCGAGATGATGAGTTCATTTCTGCCCCATCTCGAACCAAGGAAGTTAACTGCTCCATCAAAACTAATTGCCAACATGATTTTGATGGAAAATATTTGGAGAGCCCATCAATCTGCTAGCACATTAAGCTTTTAGATAGAAGGTGGCTGTTTGGGAGAATTGAGGCTGAAGATCCGTAGTAACTGACATGAAAATTCAACCAACTACTTGCCAGGAGTTGGAAATTTTCTGCTTTTCTTTAGTTATGGTTTGATGTACATATGACGAGTTTCTGTAATTGTGGGAGGTGGTCCTTTTCTAGGCAATTTTTTGTCTTTTATTCGGAAGTTCAGAATTGTGAATCTTGTTTTGTTGGTTTCTTGTAGTTTTTTCTTCTGCGCTTCAGAACATGGATTCGGTAAATATGTATCTTTTTGCCTCTTGAGCAGCAAGTACCATTGTCTAGTATTTTTGTGGACTTAAAGAGAAACTTGGAGCGCAGAAATAGCACAATTTTATGTAATGGTTGAAGAAAATTACTGTTTCCGCAAAGCAGGCAAAAATTTCATCAACGGTCATTACATCAAGGTGAAAGTGAAGGATCGGAGTACTTAATTTATTGCGATCCCTCTTTGAACTGAACCTCTTTATGCATGTTGACCAACAGGCAGCGACGTGGTCTAATAGTGGACGTCGACTGTTTTAAGTTCGCGTGAGGAATTTGCGGTCTCGAGCGAGCAAAAGATCCTCTTTTTGCTCGGCAGCTTTCGAACCAAAATTTTAAATTTCTATAAAAAATAAAATGTACTCATTTTAGGAAAATTGCAGGCCTTTTGTACTCACTGCAGCAGTCAGTCTTGCCTAGGGTAAGCAACCATCCTGCGTGCGTGCCGCTGCCAGCCTGCCACTATGAAAGAGGAGCAGCCAAAGCAACCAGCCAATCCGGGGGGTTGGTCGGGGGGCGGTCGGGTGCGGAGCAGGGGAGAAGAGAGAGAGAGACATGCCCTGTGCCCGCTGCCTAAAAAACACTTATAAGAGGAATGAATATGCATCCGGCCAGTACAACTTCAGCGCTCATCCGTCAAGTCCTTCAATTCAACGACGAGATTCACGAGTTATGACAACTGGGCCGTCCTTTTCCGGTTGTTTGCGTACATCATCTGCAGTTACTACAAACCAAATATCGCCGGCGACTAATGCCGAATAATTCCTCTGACCATGATAACAACTATTTCACAGTAAGGTTTCTAGTTTATTTTTCTCAAATTAAAAACAAGGATAATTAAGCCGACTCTCCACCTGACCATGCACGTGCACACAAACACCTCTTGTAATTACCCTAACAACAAATCATGGTCTTTTCTTTTTGCCCTTTTTTTCTAATTGCCTCTGTGAAAACAAAGCAACTTTGGCTGGGTTCTTCACTGGGTGATTTTCTTTCTCTTCCTGCAACGAAGCAGGTATCCACGAGGCTCCAGTCGATCATTTACCCCAGCAAGCAGGATGATCAAACAACCAACGAGCGATAGAGGCAATAACTTGTATTATTAGGATAATTAACTATCATCTGGCATTGCCTTTTGCAAAAAAAAAGGAAGACTAACAAACCTGAAAACACACACCATTAAATGCGAGGGATGCGTGCGTGCGCTCTCACATACAAATATGCTCGGCAATTAATTTATTTCTTGTTCTTGTTGTCCCGGGCCTTGACCATTGCCAAGAGAGGGCGGTTCATAACGACGGTGAACTCCATCTTGTCGCCAAAGTCCATCAAGCTTTGGGAGGGATGTGCTTCCCACTCGAACTCTTGCACCATCCTCGCAACCATCAGCGTGATGTGCGTCATGCCCATCCCCAGCCCGGGACATATCCTCCGCCCGCAGCCGAAGGGGATCATCCTGATCCCGGTCACTCCCGTCATGTCGGCGCTCTCCCCTCCCGTCAGGAACCTCTCCGGTTTGAACTCGTTCGGGTCCTTCCACAGTCTGGGATCCTCACTGATGGTCGGCAGGTAGATTTCCAGGTTCGCGTTTGTAGGGATGTCGTACCCACCCAGCTTCGCTCCCTCCACCGCAGCCGCGTGCGTCAGCGAGAAATAGGTCGGCGGGTGCTTCCGCAGCAGCTCCTTAACGAACGCCTGTAGGTACACCATTTTCTCGGTGTCCGTGTCGCTCACCGGTCTCTCGTTTCCCACCTCCGCCACGATTTCCTCGTGCAGCCTCGCCTGCATGGCCGGGTTTTCAATCAACCGGGCGATGGCCCATTCAACGGCCGTGGCAGTCGTATCCGTGCCCCCGTTGAGCAGCTCCGAGCACAGGGTCACTAGCTCCACGTCGTCCGGCGCCGACTTCCTCCCTTCGACCTTGAGGTCCAGAAGCGAGTCCAAATAGGAGAAGGGAGCGGCGCCCGGGTGGCTCTCGGGGTCCCTGAGGATCTCCCGGCGCATCTCTATGAGAGGGACCAGCGTCCGGATCTGCTCCCGCCTGACCTCCAAGACCTCCTTTCGCTGCCGGGAGAAGAAGGGGCTGAGGATGGGCAGGTAGTCGTCCATCCTTGGGTTCAACGTCATCAGCACCTTTTTCATCACCTGGTCGATTCTCACCACCGACTCCTCGTCTATATCCACACCAAAGCACATGGACAGGAGGATGCAGAACACCGCGAACCGCGCGTTTCGCAGCACCCACACGGCACTGCCGTTGGCCTCGGCCTCCGTACGGAGCTTCTGGATGAACCGGCCCATGGCAGCCTCCCGGGCCCACCGGAACTCTCGGAGGCGGGTGGCGCTCAGCATGCCGGAGACCATGTTGCGGCGGAGGGAGCGCCACTCGGGGCCGTAGACGGCAGAGTTGACGGTGAACTTGTCGCAACTGAAGATGGTGCGGGTTGGGTTCTCGGCTGGGCGGCTGGCGAACTGCTGACCTTTCTCGATGAGGGCCTCGTGGGCGAGCTCTGCTGTGGTGATGACAATGATAGTCCGGTCGCCCATACGGAGGCTGAAGATCGGGCCGTAGACATCGCGGATATCGCGTACGTAGTGGATGAAGGCCTTGCCGGAGAAGGCTATCTGGAAGAGGTTGCCGACCACCGGCCATCCAGGCGGGCCGGGGGGGAGGTTGAGCTTCTTGCTCCTCTGTCTGAATAGCAGCAGCAGAAGCAGCAGCGTGATAAGCAACGGCAGAGCGAGGCCTACAGGTGTGACCCACAAGCTGTAAGGGTGCCGAGAAGAGGAGCGAGTCGTGACGGAGGAAAGGGAGACAGAAGCCATGATGATGGCGATGATCTGAGGAATGCGTGTAATGGCGGCGGCGGCGGCCTTGGAGCACAGGGGAAAACAAAAGAGGCTTTTGAGCAAGTGAGAGGTGGAGTGAGAGAAACGGCAGTTGCGCCTGGGAAATTTATAGTGGCGGTATTGGAGCTTGAAAATGCAGTTGGGGGAACATTAATTTGCATAGGGTGCCACTCTCAACTGCATTTCATAATTGCTGCCTTTAATAAAAAGTGAGGTAAAACAACCGTGATTGGGCATCATCCCTGAGTGAGTGAGAGAGTGAGAGAGAGAGAGAGAGGAGGGTGTATAGTTGCGGTTGGCATTTGGGCCTTAGGATGCTGGTGGGCTGCTGTTGTCTCTCTTTCATGACCTCCCATCGACTCCTCTTTCTGGACCTTGCTTATATTAGAATTAATTCGGAAGAAGAACATGGCTGCTAACCTTTGCCTCATCCCGAATCACAGGGAAAAAGATGTAATCTGTAAAAGGGTGCGCAGCGTTCGGCCAAACAAAGGAACGTAAGAAGTAGTGTGGGTAAGAGGCATTTATTATGACATCGGGTGTTTTGGTGTGAAGATTTAATGGTGGCGTTCAGGTCTTTCTTTCTCCATACAATACAGCAAGTGCCTATGTATGATTACACAAGTATCACAATAAGCAGAGGAAGAAGCAATTGCTCTAATCTAATTAATTCAGTGACTTCAAATTAAGAAGCAACAGTCGCATGTAGCAAGTACGCTAGCCTCGGCAGTGACAAAGGAGTCGGGTTCTTCGTCGGAGGAGAGATTCCAATTCAACGCCATTAGCGTCCGCATTTGTGGCAAGGCCCCCACCTCACTGCAGACGCAATTTATGGAGCTGCAAAATTTGGTGAAGCGCTGGATACGACGCAAAAAGGAAGTACGTAGCTGCAACACGCTCCTTTTTATATCGGAAAGAAAGAAATCGGGAGAAACAAAACGCAGCTGTGCCTTGAAATGTGTTTGTTCATTCCATTCCGCGGATTGTCAGTATGAAGCTGTACGTCTTCGAGCCACCTTGTTCTATATATTAGTAGAGCCGTACTGACTTTGCTTGAATTTGGTGCACCTGCACTCCATCTGCATGCTTCTCTAACATCTATTACGTCTAACATTTAATTTATAATAATTAATTATAATGGAAATCAGATTCAAAGTCACTCCCCACCCCACCTCTCCCACCAAAAAAGGAGAGACAATTTTCATCTACTTTCGGACCCAACTCTCTTACTGCAGGAACCTAACTTGCTAGTTCCTGCAGTTAGGTTCCTGCAGTCGTAGTGTTATTTCTAAATGGAGTAGTTTTCTATGACCGGAATTTCTATCATCCGTGTCCCACAACTCGCAGAACAAAAATTAATTATAGAACAGAAATTAATAAGGAAACAAGTAAATCTTACCCTCAACATAGCATGAATGCAGACCAACCGCTTCCACCATATTCATATTCTCAGAAAACAAACTGAGATGAGAGAAATTAAAGAGCAAACGCCTACATGAAGCGAAAAGGACTGACGCCCGAGAGGTGTTGAAACCTCCCGGTTTATGTAAAGAAGAGCCGAGCTCCTCCACGCTTGTTCTTGATTCCACAACAACAACACACAACACAACATAAATTGAATCCCGGACATAGAACACTCAGAAATTTGAGGGTAAAGCTCATTCCGCATTTTATTCTCCAAGAACACAGAAACAACGGTAGCAAGTATCGATATTTGTGGTCCTTCACATGGAGGCTCTCGGAAACACCTTCTCCCTTAGCAGCATCGCCGTGGTATGTCCCAAGGGTTGCCTCTGAGTTTGCTTTGCACCTGGAGAAGAAAGCCGCCCTCGTCTTCTTCACATTCTCCTCCGTACCAGGCCAGGTCCTGAGAGTGCTCTGCTGAAGCGCACGGCCAAAAGAGAAGGAGAGTGCCCATGGCTTCTTCCCCTTAAGTTTACATTCTTCATGACATTCAGGTTTACATTTGCCTCCTCCTCGCTCTGACCTCTAGAAAGGAAAAAAATGGCAGGCACTGCCGTGGGAGCAGTACTTTGGAGAGTGCGCACGGTGTACCCAACCACCACCTATGGTGCCACCTTCTTTGCATCTGAACCTGTAGTCACCATGTTGGGCTTCAAGAGAGTGCCTTCCAGGAGTACACGGTGGTTATTTAGTGCCTTGCAGCAAGCAGCAAGCACCCTCTCTGTTACCTCAGCTCAACGAATGATGTCATTCGGGCCGTCCACAGGGATCGCTGGTTCAACGATAGGAACAAGTCCGTTTTCCTGGCAGATCATGGCGTAGCGAACCAAGCCATTAGCATTCTCATTTATTGCAAGCTGGATTGGCTCGGTTGGGCCGATCTAAAGAACAGCACGCCGCTTGGCAAGGTGAGCTCCTGCCTCATAGTACTTGGCACAAATCTTACCAAGGTCATTTTGGCCTTGTGTCGTGGTCTCACCTAAGTTTTAATTTCGGATCGATTTCAGAGTCCACTAAAATTCATTTGTTTCAGTAGTTTCAATTCCGTTTTGATGTGGATGAAATTATTTTTAAAATTTTTAATTAAAATTTGATTTTTAAATTAAAAATTTTAAAAAAAATTAAAAATAAGAAAAAAATTATATATATATATTTTTAAAAAATATTAAATAATTTTTTTTGATAAAAAATGAAAAATATGTAAGAACTAAAAAATTGTAAATGCTTAGATTTGAATCCGAATCGGTTAAAATCCAAATTAAATACTTTACCATTAAATTAATAATAATTTGTAATATAATTATAACATATAAATATAAATAATATATTTTTGAAATCTAAAATCAAAATTTCAAATGAAATATTTCGGGCGAAACTGAGAACCATAACTCTCACTGTTAGTGCCAATAAGTTCTACGGTGCCCTTGTCTACCTTGATATCAGGAAAAACTCTACTTTCCTTTAGGACTTGAATAAAGGGCTTTTCGTTTGTAGTCTTCTCGTAAAAAGTCTTCTCAAAGAAGATGACCCTGGTGAGATAATGAAGAAGAGCACTGGGGGTGCAGAAGAGGAGCTCCTAGAGAGCACAATGATTGCCCTGGATGTTCTCCATATTAATGCTAGCCATATGTTTGCCGATGGTACCTGATCGATGTTATAATATTATGTATGATGAATTAGTCTCATATCGGATATTGGATAAATAAAGTCAAATATATATATAGTGATAAAAGTTTATATTTTATAAATTTAAACTTTTGGGATGATTTGATATTTAGCCTACCATATTGATCTGATTTTTGACTCTCTCACAAATAATATCAAAGTTTTAGTCTTGTTAGCATGGGTCATACGGACCAATACAAATTGGTCATATATTATCCTCGCCATTCGTCATATAATATCAGGCATCAATCCCCGCTCCCCAATTAATAAATTGGTTCCATCGTTATTATTACATGGTGCCATCTGATAGGGTATTGAAACAGAACCCACCCAGGAAATCTTGATCTTTTTTTTCAGATTCCAGCACGCCAATCTGCTTTGGGAAGGGGATGAGATGCCGTGTGTGCTGGGCCTGGGTGGGAACCAAATCAGGAATTTAGACTCGAATAGACGCTCATAAGTATATAAATATATAAAATAAAAAATATAGAGATTTTTATGTACAATTTCCCATTTTTTATTTTATTTGTAAAAAATTTTATGTAATATCACTATTTACTTATATTAATCTTTTTTTGAAATTAATTATTTATAACTTTTGATTGTCATTTAATTAAAATTTTGATCAAAAAATTTTCTTTTACTCATTGTAAATTTTCATTTAAATTTTTCATCTTGCATCCTTTCTAAAAAAAGTTACAAATAAACCCTCCAAAAAATTTTAAATTATATGTATAATATTTATAAATTTACAAATAGATCTCTCAAATATTTTTATTTATAAATAAGTCAAATTTTATTATTTTTAAATAAAATTTTACAAAAAGAATTTTGAAGATTTTACAATTTTATAAAATTGTAAATTATAAGTTTAATATTTGTATATTTATAAATAGACCTTTTAAATATTTTTATTTATAAATAAGTTTAAATTGTCTCATTTTTTAAATAAAATTTTACAAAAAGAATTTTGAAGGTTTTAAACCTTAAAATTTTAAATTATAAGTTTAATATTTTTATATTTATAAATAAACCCATTAAATATTTTTATCTATAAATAAATAAATATATTATTTTTCAAATAAAAATTTACAAAAAAATCTTGAAAGTTTTAAAATTTTATAAAATTTTAATTACAAGTTTTATATTTGTATATTTATAGATAAATCTCTTGAATATTTTTATTTATAAATAATTCCTAATTTTATTATTTTTTAAATTATAAATCAACTCCTGAAATGATCAAGTTTGGATTTATTTATAAATAAAGATATTTTAGGGGTTTAGAATATACAAATATTAAAATTATAATTTAAAATTATAAGTTTAAATTTCTTCAAGGTCCTTTTATAAAATTTTAATTAAAAAATAATAAATTTGAACTCATTTATAAATAAAAATATTTAAAGGATCTATTTTTAGTGTATAAATAGTAGCCTTGTAATTTAAAATTATATAAAGTTTTAAAATCTTCAAGATTTTTTTTGTAAAATTTCATTTGAAAATGATAAATTTGAACTTATTTATAAATAAAAATATTCGAAGGGTCTATTTATAAATATATAAATATTATAATTATAATTTAAAATTTTAAGTTTTAAAACCTTCAAAGTCCTTTTTGTAAAATTTTATTTGAAACATAATAGACTTACTTATAAATAAAAATATTTGATGGATTTATTTATAAATATAGAAATATTAAATTTATAATTTAAAGTATTATGAAGTTTTAAAACCTTCAACGTATTTTTTGTAAATTTTTTTTAAAAAATAATAAAGTTGGTGCTTATTTGTAAATAAAAATATTTGAGGGATTTATTTGTCAATATACAAATATGAAATTTTAATTTAAAATTGTATGCCTTAAAACCTTTAAGGTGCAAAATGTTATTTTAAAAATAATAAAATTTGAATTTTTTTTACAAAAATATTTGAGAAATCGATTTATAAATATACAACTATTAAATCTGTAATTTAAAATTTTAAGTTTTAAAATCTTAAAAATCCTTTTTGTAAATTTAGACTTATTTAGAAAGAAAAAAAATTCGAGAGCTTTATTTGTAAATTTATAAAAATTAAATTTAAAATTTAAAATGTTATGGAGGATCTATTGATAAATATTTGAGAGAAAGAATGAAGTATAAGATATTAAAAATTTTGAGAGTTTAAATAAACAATTATAAATAATAAAAAAATAAATTATGTATTAAAATTTTAATTAAATGATAATCAGGAATTGTACAGGAAAAAAAAAATTAATAAAAAAATTGTGTATAATAGTGAAATTGCGAAAAAAAAATCGTAAATAGAATAAAAATTTTTAAAATAAAAACAAAACGGGGATAGACATAAATGATATCAAAGGATGAAAGTGGCTTTTAAGTAGCGTGGTATTTTCGGTAGTAGGGCGACATGCTCCCTGTTTGAACCTCCTTTCCACCTCCTCCTTCCTTCTCTCGTTTATTTCTCTCAAATGCAACTGAAAGAATGCAAAGAACGAAAGAAAGAGGAGATGGCTTGCGGGACTTTGCCTTACGTCACCTGCCATTTCCAATTAGATTTTTAATTAGTAATATAAAGGATGATTGGCTACTAAACTAAACAAGTATTCTCTTCTCTTCTCGCCTTTCTCCTCCACAGCCCCCAACTCATGGATTCAAAATCAAAATCAAGATTTAAATTAGTGAATTATTTTTATAAATTAAATTTTTTTTATTAAATTAGTCTTATAATAATTTAAAATTTTAAAAATTATTTATTTATTTTATTAATAATTTAATTTAATAAATTATTTTTGTAAAAAAATAATTTTGAAAAAAAATAGATGATTTTAATCTTAATAATCCCAAACCAATTTGTCCGGGTTGTGATGTATTTTCATATGAATTTTTTGTATCTTCTTACTATTTGCCGGTTAAGAAGCCAACGGGCGGATCCTTTCTATCTCCGATAATAAAGATAAAAAATAAAAAATAATTCCTTTGGGCAACGGCAACGGTCATATTGCGAGCTTGACCCCCAACCAACGCGGGCAAACACGTCATCTCATTATTGTCGATTTTAATTTTGTGTGATTGATGCATACTCGTTGTATACGGAAAATCGGCGCTGAATGTATAAAATTGTGGTTTGTGCTCCGAGCGTCGCCATCCGCGATCCTTGTGTGCTTAATATAATTTTTTGGACCATTTAAAAAACTAATTTTATTTTTTTAAAAAAAAATTAAAATAACGCTATATATGCAACATATTTCTTTCGCTCGTTCATGTCTTTGGCTCCTCTCAATCCGCTGCAAAATGGTAAAACGAAGGAATACGGTGGAGAGAAAGGTGGTGGCGATATACCGCACCACACCACATCGTAATTCATAGAGATGTTACAGAGCATGTTCTCCAGATGTCAATTGCATGCACGACCGCGTCTTCTTTTCCAGCAATGAGTTTCACCGTGAACAATACCTGTTAAGGATCACCCACCGAATTTTCATTGAATAGAGAGCTCATTTTTTCCACAATACCTACACTGAAATCGTTTACAGCAAGTACTCGTAGTCCAGAAAAATTTAAATTCATACAAGGAAAAAATTTTCGGCTTTTCATTCTTTTTCTCTTTTTTTGAGACAATAATAATAAAAGCCACTAGGAATTGCCAGAGAATTAAGAATCCGGTGTTGATAACTAGAACTCCTCATCGTTTCCCATTGATCTCGTAATGGGTATCGACCACCTTCCCAAATGTGCGGTGTAATTTACACATCGAACGACTCCTCTTCCAGCTGGCCCATCGGGAAAGTCTATCACGCTTACACTACCGTCATCCACATGAAAAGAACCCATCCATTCTGTCGTCAGGTTCAGACACTGGCATATCAACGCGACATTAATGGCTGAGTTCCCCACGACTACCAAGTTTCTTTCAGGTTCTGATTCAACGGATAGTTCTTCTAGCAGGGCCTGCCAAGCTTGCTTTGATTTGCTCCACAACTCAGCAGTTACCGCTTCATCAAGGCCATCGAAAAAATCTGACTGAACAAGCATAAGTCCATTGAATTATGGTTGAAGAAAGAACTAAATTACCAAACCAGATTAATTCAGTCATTTGAAAAGACAGGGATAACAAGGTCTCAACCTTGAAAAACAAACCTTCACCATAAATAGTCTTTTGTTCAGACAAGCGTAATGTCTAAAATCTAAGAAGAAGACTGCAATTTATTGTTCCTCAAATTGAAAACAATGCAAAATGTTGATATTTACCGCCTGTGACTGTCGAGGAATAGCCTCGACTTCAAGTTCTAGCAATCTTTTTGTCTCCACGTAGCGAGGCACACAATCAGCACCCAAGCAATCTGCTGCTTCTTGAACCTGAAATCAAGTCCTTAGCAATATCGTAGAAAGATCTATAGATAAAAATATGTTAGACTTACTGATCCATGTCTATTCCACTCGCAAAGCATTAATTAGAAATTCTTGGATACACTCACCTCAGATATGGTCATGGCCGTATCAACTGCAGCAATGCGAGGGCTGCAGATTATACAACTCACTTTCAAGTCCAAAAGTAGCTCAGCAGTTTTCTGGGACTGCAGTTCACAATCATAGAGAGAGTGTGTCAATGAGTGCGTGAGGGAGAGAGAAACTGTAGAAATAAACCATTTATAATCTACTTACAAAATTTAAGAATAGAAACAGCTACCTGTATAATTCCAAGCATGTTCATGGGCTCATATCCCATATTAGGAAAAGAAACCTGATAGGATTAAAGAATATGATCATTTCCATTTTACATAACAAAAGTTTGGAAAAATAACACCATTGCAACATTCAGTTTATTCTACATGCATATGAACAAGAGGTTATTGCATATAAAGCAAATTGATAAATAAAAGGACAAACTCCTAAAGGAAACATGAAATTGCCATAGAAAAGTTCTCAGCAAACTTCAGTAGAGTCCATGTTTTGAGATGGCCCATGCTGCCTCACAAAATATATGCATAATCCAGATTTTGTCATCCTATAATACCTCATTGTTGCTCTGTGTGGCTCCGTGGCAAACTAAAATCATCCGTTGACTAGTTTTCCGTCCTCCAGAACTTCCAGTAGCAATGGGAGAATTTGGAGTCTGAAAGAGCATCACCATGTCCATAAAAACATTTGCACAATCTTCAATTAGCAGAAGTGTAACTGAGAAAATATGCACATATCACTTTCTTTTTGAGCAACTCAAAATGTCACTATATTGTTAAAAATCTACTGTTTATATGTAGTTTTACGAACCACCTGTGCATTAAAACTAATCAAGTGTTTGATATAACCAGAGGACTCTTCACAAGGGCAACAAGCCTCTGCAAGCACATATATACACAATACCAACAATGAAAGCAAAATTAACTTCTACCTGAGCAGAAGACAAAGTTTATTGGTAAGCAGAATTTTGGTGAGAAATCCAGCCAAAAGCCAAAGATATCCCTAACCATTACTTTACCTTAACCACTTTTCTAGCTTATGTGGTTGGGAAAGGCTACAAGGATAAAGAAGTTGAGGCAAAGAAATCTCTAAAAGCGTGATGCTTTGAGCATCCAAGTTACAGATCAAAATAAGAAAATGTTAAAAAACAAGAAAACGATGATGAACAATAGCATGTATAAGTGCAAAACTCGGAAAAAGATAACTTAATCAGGACAGGTGAAGGGCACATACTTGATTTAAACGATTGAGGCATATATGTGGAGGACCACCTTTAATTTGTGGCGTGAAGTCCAGCACACTCACCCCACAGTTACTTTGGAGCAGAGTTCTGAAGTACATGGTGCCTAAATCTGATTTCCCATGTGACTACAACGATTTGCCAAAAAAGAAAAAAACGGAAAACGGAAAAAAGGAGACAACAATCGAAAGGGAGAGAAGAAAAAGAGCGTTACCCATTGCAGTGGCAACAAGAGCTTGATTGACCGCATTGTGAGCGACAACAAGCACTGACTTTCCTTGATGTGCTAAAATTTTGTTCCAGCAGCTCTTTGCTCGATCCCACAGTTCTCTTACTGGATAATGACCATCAATGTTGAAATTTGTGGCATTTATCTGCCACTGGCGATAAGCATCCCCAAACTTTGCCTTCCCCTCATGCTTCAGAAGACCCTAATCTCCATCAACAACATATTGTTAAAAGCTAAAAGTAAGCATGCAAACACAAGTGAAACCATGTGATCTTTCTCAAGGAAATTAATTGTCAATTGCTTACTGAGAGGGAATACAAATAGAACTCACTTGGAAGGAGTAGAGATCGATCTCCCTCAAGTCGGATTCTGGGATCATCTCCGCCTTCCGGTCGCCCCATATGATCTCGGCTGTTCTCTTCGATCGAATCAGGGGGCTGCGAGACATTCACTCAACAAGTTTTTGGTCTAGCATTAGAAAATCGAAATCACAATCTACAAAATAAAATATTGGAGAGACAGAAGAACGTGAGGAGACGAAGAGACCTAGTGAAGCAGACTTCGAAGGAGTCGGTGAGGAGCATCAGGCGGGAGGTCTCCGCCTGGGACTCGCCCTTGGGGGTGAGGACAGAGACGTCGGAGCTTCCCTGGATCCGGCCTTCCTCGTTCCACGTGCTCTGCCCGTGCCTCACCAGCACCACCCTCTTTGCCTCCCTGATCGCTGGTATATCCGAAACCGATCTCCTCGGTTTCGCCCTCACATCGATCCTCAGCCTCTCCATCTCCTGCAAACTCGAGGAGCACGTCGCCGGCCGGACAAAAAGGCAACGCATGGTGATCGGCGACGACGTCGCCACGGAGAGCATTGCTTCTAGTTGTCTTCTCAGCAAGAGAGCGAAGAAACCGCCCGCGACCGCGATATCAGATGGACGAGGCTCCGTCCCGTTAAGTTTCCCGGCTGATGATATGACACGTGGCAAACTACCTCTCCTCTTGTAGGCTCTCTAACATGATATTATTTTGTCGTCATGGAATCTGTCCGTTCATACTGCTTCAATTCAATTGTTTTTTTTTTTTTTTTTTTTTTGTTTATTATTTATTGTTTATAAAACTTCAATTGATCTCGCAGCATATTACACGCCTTGCATCGTCGGGCTCTCCAGTTCCATGGTGGCCTTGTTTGTGGTGATGGGAAGAGCAACTCTCGCCCTATGACTCGTCTTCTTTTCCGGCGTATCTCCGCCGCTTCCGCCCTTCCAATTTCCCATGATCCGATTGCAGACATCCCCCGACGCAACTCCACGATCCAAGATCTCTGTCAGATAGGCCAACCATCGGAAGTCAGCAGGCTGTTCGACGGAATGCCCCACAGAGACATCATAACTTGGAACTTCAAGATCTTCGGCTATTTCAAGAATGACATGCTCGATGAGGCCTGGGCTTTGTTCAATTCACTTGCAGAGAAGAACATCAGGTCCTGGACTATTGTGGTTTGTGGCTATGTCAAAAATGGCCGAATCGAAGAGGTTCAAGGAATTTTTGACGCAATGCCGGAGCGTAATTCCGTGCCTTGGAATGCCATGATTAGCGGATATATGCAGAATGGCGATTTTGATGATGGCAAGGTGGCTGTTCGATAGGATGCCCCATCAGGATATTGTGTCATGGAATTGGCTGATAACTGGATATTGTCATGAGCACAGGATGGTCGAAGTCCGGAAGCTTTTCAAGGAGACGCCTAGGAGGAATTTGGTTAGCCGGACTGTTGTGATTTCTGGATATGTCAGGTGAATGTGCATAAGGAAGAGTGGAGATTTTTCCTATGTGTACATCGTTCAATGATGAGCCTGGACCAGCCCAGTCTCACAGCAGCCCTCTCAGCAGTCATTGGCACGAGTGATATTATGCTGCTTGAAAATTTCCGGACATTGGCGATCAAAAATGGTTTCGAATGTGATGTGGTAGTGGGCACTGCAATCCTGAATGCCTATACAAAGAAGACTGGAGGGTTAGATTCCGCACTGTGCTTCTTTGAAGGAATGCAAGAAAGGAATGAGTATTCATGGTCCACAATGATCACTGCACTCTCAAATGTCGGGCGGTTGGATGATGCTCTCTCTTTCTATCAAAAGCGTCCAGACAAGACCGTTGCCTCTCAGACAGCACTGCTATCTGGGTTTGCTTAGAACGGCAGTATTCAGGAGTCTAGGAAGTTGTTCGAAGAGATGCCGAGTCCTAATGTGGTATCTTGGAATGCCATGATTGCTGGATGTGCACAAAATGTAATGCTTGGCAAAGCAGAGGACTTGTTTGATAGAATGCCTAATAGGAATGCAATCTCATGGGTCGCAGTGATTGCTGGTTGTGCACAGAATGGGAGAAATGAAGAAGCTCTTGAGCTTCTTTGGGAGCTTCAATATCTTGTTTCTTTGTGTTTGCTAACATGGACTTTGGGAGGCAATTGCAATCTCTTGCCATGAAGGCAGATTCACAGTTCAATGCATATGTAAACAATGGTTTGATCACCATGTATGCCAAGTGCAAGAACACAAAAGCTCTGGCTAGGGTCTTTAGCTGGATGGGGACAAAAGATATTGTCCTGGAATTTCTTGATCTCTGGATTGTCTCAGAATTCTCTGTTGGAGAATGCTCAAGTTGCTTTTGACAAGATGCCTAATCCTGATGTTGTTTCATGGACAGCAATCACATCTGCCTATTCACAGGCTGACCGAGGTTATGAATCTCTTGGGCTTTTCCTGAGAATGCTGAATGAAGGTGTCTTGCCAAATTCATGGACGGTGACTACCATCCTTAGTGCTTGTGTGAGCCTTGGTGCAACCAAGCTTGGTCAGCCGATTCATGTCTTGGCCATTAAATTGGGTTTTGATTTGGATCTCTTTGTTGGTAATGTGCTGATAACAACGTATTTCAAGTGTGGCTGTAGAGATTTCTTTCTGGTTTTTGAGGAGATGCCAAAATGGGATATAATCTCATGGAAATTGGTGCTCGCTGGCTCTGCTTAATTATGGGCTAGGAAGAGAAGCCATTGATATCTTTGAGCACATGAAGGTGGAAGGTGTTTTACCAAATCATACCACTTGTGTTGCACCCTTATGTGCTTGTAGCCATGCTGGAAACGATATGAAGCATGCAAATAGTAGTGGATTATTGGTCAGGCTTGGTTCTGTTCCTACCATTACAAATTTACAAACACCGCTGGTTGGAAGGTCCTCGAATTTTTGCTTTCACAAGAAAAGGAAATGCTTCAACACAAAAACAAAACCAGAAACAAAATAATAATAATATAAATAAATAAATAAAATAAAATAAATAAAAATTGCCACGGCTTTTATCAATCGTGGTTATGCTGACTCCTCAAGTAACAAGCTGCGGGAAACAACCCAAGGGATGGAGGTCGCTTCTCCAATTCTTCTTCAGGCGGAAACCCCTTGGAGTCCGAGAGCAGCATTCAGAATCACCATCCGGTGTCAGAAAAAAAATCCCAGATGGTCGTCGTCGTCGACTCGGTGGTTGGTTAAGAAGCGGCACGAGGGAATCGGACGAAGCCCTAGGGCCCTGAAAGGAGGACGAGGACGCGTGCTACAACTACGAGTGTCCGCCGCAAAAGAGGGCAACGAGATAAGGCAAAACGGCGGCGACGATGGCGGAGAAGATCTCAAGAGAGGAGGGGATCGGCGTCCCGTGTTCAAGCTCCGGTGGCGGGACCTCCTCGATCCGGATCCCGAGAACATTCTGGCCGTCGCGCTGACGGGCCTGCTGGCGTGGGCCAGCGTCCAAGTCCTCTGGCAGCTCTTCTTCATCTCGCTTGCCATCCTTCTCGCTGCTCTCAAGTACTCCTTCATCGCTGCTCTCCTTCTTTTTATTCTCATCACTCTCCTCTGATGTCATTCTTCTCTTCTCTTCTTCAAGTCGCTTATTTGCTCGCAGAAACAACTTTTTCTTATTTATTGGGGGTTCTCCGACTGCCTTGGTTTTTTGTCGAATATCTCAAAGGCATTATTTGATTCTAATTCTTGTGTGTGCCATATTTGTCACTCAGGAGTTATCATTCGCTTCTGCTTCCACGAATTTGAGATTCTAACTATATAAACTTTTGGAATTACGCAAGCGGCTGCCTTTTTTGCTAGTTAGAACTCAGAATGTGGTTCTATCAATTAATTGTTTACTGACTGACGGGTGTTTTGACTGTCAAGTGCTCAGATGGATTCTTGATGGCTTAGAAGGATCCAGTGATCCCTGCCTCAAGTCTAGTTGGGCCAAAATCGATCATCTGTGGGTGATTCTCAAGTTGCTAATGTGTTCTGTGATATATTTAGGGTTGTCAGAAGGTAATCCAGAGAGTGTTTGGCATTCGAGAACAATGGGGAGTCTCCAGATTGGAAAATACTTCCAAGGCCTAACTAAGGTTCCATCAAAAACATAAAAACTGACCATGTAGCCATTTATCTAGGATGGATAAGCAAATCAAAGTACACTGCTTGATGAAGCCGTTTGTGCAAATGATTGGAATAACCCAAACAAGCTGGAGATTGATAGCCCTTGATGGAATAAAAAAAAATTAGGAAGAAGTTTGAGAAGGGAGGATTTATCATCTTTTGTAGGAATATATTAACAAAAATATGCTACTACATTCTGTTTCAACGCCGCCTCTTTTGTATACTTGTTTGCATTATCTTCCTTTCTTAAACCCAGGACATCATATTTACTGATCTTCCATGCCTTTTTAGATTTATCAAGGGATGCTCTTTTCTGTAGTCATTTTCTAATAAAAGAACGCAAGGTTTGGGTTGTTCTTCTTTTGAGAAAAGCATTAAATGTTATTATTAGTTTTGTCATGTTGACCACAAGGAGCTCAAGGCTCAAGTTACTACAGCTAAATGTAGCCAGAAACAGATTAGATCAGATTAATAAAAAAAAAGTTGCCAGAAGTAAATTAGACCAGAATCCCCTTAGTGACAAATGAGGGAAATTTAGAGTTGCAAAGCATGGACCTTCAACCATTCCCAGCTGTATTGAGAAACAAAAATATATATGATCTTTTTACTTCTTTAAGATCATTCCCTCGCTGCAATCTAACTGCTTAAACTTCTCTGGGTTGTCTATCTGCATCGGAAACTCTCATCATTTTGATGCTACATGAGATGTTTACTGCACTTGCATGGCAATACATTTCCAGCCTGTAGAGTGCAATTAGCAATTTGGAATTCTGCCTGCTCATTGTTGGCAACTCTAATTCTGGTATTTCAAGTTTCTGTAAGCTCCCCATTCCGTTTGAAAACCACTCCTTTGAATGGCATTTGTTTCGCGTTTGTATGGTGAATTTAGCTACCTGGAATTCTGCCTGCTCAGTTTTTGCAATCCCTATCCTGGTATTTCCTGCTACTGGATGTGTCCCTTCCATTCCATACGCAATCCATTCAATCCAGGCCAGCTCCAATCTGTCAATTTACAACAAAGAGCTGTGTTTGTCTTAAGTTAAAGGATATTGCAAGTCAGGTTTTGTAGTCTGTTCTTTTTTGATCCATCTGTTCTTCTATAGGAGCACATAGTAAAGGTTCACTGATGTTTGTGCCAGCAGATTCAAGAACTGGCTCCACTTTCGTCTTCAAGCAAGAATGCCCATAATCGTTTCCAGATCAAGCTTCAGTTTTTGCTGATTTCCAAGTTTTTCATACCTTTTATTGGAAGTAGTATGGCAGTGAGTCCATCAGCAAAAGAAGAAGAAGGGTCCCCAACGGACTAATTCAAAAACAAGGGAGTGGAAAAGAAACAGCCTGACGGGGAAGAAAGATGAAGAAATTAAGCAGGAAAGTCTAACTGCAAGACAGTGAAGTTATATGCAAATTTAATTTTGACCCGTAGCAGGTTCATTGTTTTTGAAAAAAAAATGCACTGGCTTATTACAGTACAAAATTCAGTGTTCCTGATCTAAAGACCTAAAGTAATCTGAACCCGAACACGAACCAAAACTGAATCTCGTCATTGCGCCACGCCGCCAGTGATGTCGCCCCATACGATTTGTACATACACTCTTAGACTTTGATTTGATCCATTTGGGATCAAATCAAGAGGAGCATATTTCAAAATTATTTTTTTATCTTATAAAATTAATATTACTTATTTTATATAATTATTAAATTAAATTATTATAAAAAATTAAATAGTTTTTCAAAATTTAAATTATTATAGGATTAATTTTGATAAAAAAAATAATTTATAAAAATAGTTTATTAATTTTGAGTTTGATTCTGATTTTAATCTCAAACTAAACGGTGCTTTAGTCACCAGGGCAGTTGTTACATCAGTTTGCTTTGAAAAAAAGAAAAATATGCTTATTCAAATAAATTAGAAATATATTTCTATGCCACGTTGAAAGGAGAAGTCTAATTCCAACGGAAAAAAAAGTGAAATTCATGATTTCAGTAGAGCTTTCCATCGGAACCTACCAAAATTCACTGCAAAAGAGGGAATGAACAACAACCAAAAAGAAAAGCATATAACTGTTTAAAATTTTATTGAATTATATATTTTTAATTTTAAAAATTACATATAACTCATTAAAATCTTGTTTAATTACATTTTTTTCTTAAAATGTAAAAAATTTTATATAACTTTTTAGAATTTTTAAAATTATATATTTTTTAACTTAAAAATTATATATTTTTTACATTACTGAGTATATTGTAAAAATTTTATCAAGTCTATATGTGTCATTAGAATCATGAATATTTAGAGAATATATATTATTTAGTGTTATCCAAACTGAAATAAAAAATAAAGATACTCCTAATTTTGTTAGAGAAAATTTTGATAGTTATGTCATTGTTATAAGAAATTCTTTTGTTTAATTGAAATATTTATCTTATATTAAATTTCAATCAAAAATATAAAATAAATATTTTACCCTTGACTTAGTTTAAACTTATTTTAATTTGATTTCCAATTAAATTTAAGCCCAAGATATAAAATGATAATTATTTCATAACCTATTTTAAATTTATTTTATTCTAATCTTAACTCAAACTATGACTCAATTTAGGTTACATTTGAACCTCAATATAAACTAGATTTGGAATTGATTTTTATTCATATTCTTCATTACGTTAATTTACATTTGATCGAAAGTATTTTGATTATTTTACTTCAATTTAAATGATGTCAAACGATATATTTATTGATTCTAATGATAAATTTACATCCAAATTTTTTTAAATATATCAAATAACTAAATAAAAAATTATAATTTTAATTTTGGAGAGGAACACGCAATTTGAAAAAAATTTCAATGAGTTATGTATAATTTTTTAAATTTCAAAAAAAAATAATTTGATAATATTTTAAGCAATTATATGTATTTTTTAAATTTTTTTTAAAAAATATAATTTAGTATGATTTCAAAGAGTTATATACAATTGATCCAAAAAAAAGTTTGAAATTAAATAAAAATAGTTTATGGCTTGGATATTTTCTTAAGATAAGATAATAGGCTCTGTATGATTTTTTTTAATCTTCCGTAAGATTTAGAATCAGAATTAAAATCAAATTTGAATCAAACGTAAACAAGAATCTCAAACCAACGTATTAAAATTACATAAAAATGCTTCATTACTTGAATATTTCCTTGAGGTCAGGTAAAAAGATTCTGTATAAATTCTCTATTTCCCGTAAGATCAAGAATCATAATCAAAACCAAATTTGAACTGAACATAAACAAGAACCTCGAAGGAACATATTGAAATTAAATGAAAATGCTTTATTGTGGCTTGGATATTTTCTTGGGCTCAGGTAAGATCTAGAACTAGAATTAAACCCGGACTCAGAACCGAACGTGAACAAGAACCTCAAAGGAACGGAAGAAGTTCTGGTATTCGCGCCGGAGAAAAGAACCGACCTGGCGGCGGCGGCGGCGGCAACTCAGGAGAAAGGAATGGACGATGAAGCTGTGGACCCAGCCACCTTCAAGAAAATTTCTCCCTCTCGCTTCGTATCCTTCTCTTTTCCCAACCCCAGCCCTGGTCCTTACGCCCACCTTCTCCGAGTTGCCGTCCTCGACAGCCCGCGCCTGTTCTCCTCGCCTTCTCCGCCAAGGATCGCCGCCATTCTCGTACCCCGAGGCCGGGAATCTGACTGGATCTTCTCGACAGCCGCCGGCCACCTCCAGCTCCTCCTCTCCTCCTCCTTCTTCTCCCCGGATCTGCACCTCTCCCGCTTAATTCTAATCTGCGATTCTCCCCCCATCTCTGCAGCCGGTTCTTCCTCCTCTCCAACGGCCTATTCTCGCCGTCCCGACTTTGATGAAAAATCCGACCCAGGTTTGCTCCATCGCTTCCAGGATGCCCTGTTCCCTCTCCTCCTCGCTCTCTGCCCCAAGGCCTCGTTCGAAACCGGCAGCCTCCCCAATATTCCCTTCCTCTTGTACGAGGACGACGTCATTCGGAGCGTCCAGGTAGAGCAGATTGAAGGTCCCGTCGTCGGCGAGATGCTTGTGGAGGACGTGGAGATCGACTCTGCTGCTGCTGCCCTCGTCCTGCCTGATATCCGAAGGAGATTGCGCTTCCGAAGGATGCCGAATTTGGTGCAATCGCAGGTTAGACTCATTCCCGATTCTGCGAGAGGTAAAGGTGAGAGGACCTTCCGCCCCGAACATACTACTCTCCTGCAGCCCTATTTGTCGCCAATGGTGGCCGGCCTCTCTCTGCTAGCTCCTTCCGTGGACGAGAAACTCCGATTAGGTTTGAGGCCACGGGCTCTTTGCCTCGGGGTTGGCGCAGGGGCGTTGCTGATGTTTCTGCAATCAAAGCTCGATTTTGATGTAACGGGAGTGGAGGCAGATCTTGTAGTTCTCGAAATTGCAAGGCGGCACTTTGGCCTTGTTGAAGGTGAGTTTCTTCGAGTTCATATTGGCGATGGGATTAGATTTACGGAGAATTTTGCCCTACAAGTGGCAATGTCCAGAGATTCTCCAGGAAAACAACAACAACTGCATTTGCTTTTTGATGTTATAATGGTGGATTTAGATGCAAGCAATGCTATAAATGGGATCAGTGCACCTCCGATAGAATTTCTTCAGAAGCGTGTCCTGTTAGCTGCACAGATGATTCTTCATGAGAAGGGAATTGCTGTTGTTAATGTCATTGCTCAGGGTGAGACCTTCTACGGTGAGGTTGTCCAGGCTTTCCGTGATGTTTTTGCTGAGTTATTTGAGATAGAGTTGAACAATGGTGAGAATTATGTTATTATTGCCTCTGCCTTGCCTTTCCATTTGGTTCCAAGTGATAGATGCGGCTCTTGGTTTGAAAATTTGAAGCAGGTAACAGGTGAAACATATATTAGTTCAATTAGGAAAATATGACGTGAGATCATTGGAATTAAAAGGTGGACATCTGTGGTCAAAAGTGTTTCAAATGCTTTGTATTTAACACTTGGTGATCGAACATGATCCAGATTTATTTATTAGCACCAATGAGTTCGCATACATGGGGGCAAACTTCAGTGCTATTAATGTTCCGAATTAGCATGAACAAAAAAAAAAAAAAAAAAAAAATCCTGACTCAAAGTAATCCAGCATAATTTGCATCTAAAGGAGACGAAGATTCCTGCTGTACTCTGTAATTAAAGTCCATATCAAAGTTATTGTTCCTATTGTAGGAGAAAAGTCCAAGTTATTGTGGAGAGGATTGGAAGATCAAGTCTGCCCAATATCTGTCTTGGAAGGAGATCAATGTTTTTGGATACTTTGGGAACCTCATTCAGTACTATCTGCTATGATTTTCTCTTCATTTATTTAGATCGTGAACTGGCATTAGCTTGTCGGGTAAGCGTACAATTTTATGTATATATATATATATATATATATTTAGTTTTTTCTTGTTTTGCTGCATTATAAGTAATATTAATTTTGTAAAAAAATAAAATAAAATGAGTTGATACTGATTTTTATTTCAAATCAATCGGTGTGTTGAGGTGTTGGGCTTCATTGAAAGCGCTTGACAGGTTCTATAACTTCCATACAACTACGTTCTTAGTACACGTGGAAGTTATAAAACCCGTCAATCGGGCAATTCTGTCTGTGCTTATTTGATTTTTGGTTTTAGTGAAGATGGATAACCCCTTGGTTACTCCATCTGATAAACTGTTCTTTGATTCTGCCTAATAATCGGCAAGGAATAGCAAATTATGTTGTTTTTCCTTAGCATTTGTCTACTTATAAAAAAACTTGCACTAGAGATTGTGTTCTGACGTAGTATTATGCCCCATAAGATGCGGAAAGCAAGAAAGTAGTGCATAAAGCATTGAGTTGTGTTCCCGAAAAAGCTATTGCAGAGGTAGCAGCAGTCTTGTATTTTTTCTTTCAGTGTAGGTCAAGCAACATCCTGTATATTTGCTCATATGCATGCCTATTTGGTTACAGGAGGGAAAAGAGCATCATTTGCAAACTACAGCCGACAGCAATCACGGAGAGTGGTCAACAGAAACTGATTTGATTTGGTGGGCATGTCATCAGTCTGATCATAGGAGTTTTTCAAATACTGGACTACACACAGGCGTCAAAATTGTTTGCTCCAACGGCCTACTTGCTACGATTTTCATCATCTTGCCCATTGAAGTTGGTTCTTCTATTTATTCTTATATATTTTTGGTGGAAGAATCAAACGACGCTGGTTTTGTTTCTTTGGACCATTCAAACTTAAAACTTACTCTTCTATTGAGCAGACTTTGTTTCCGTTTGTGCTATAGCAAATCAGCTTCCTTGATTTTAATACACCTAACTCTTCCACTGGCAGCAGCAGTTTGGCAACAGTCAAAACTCACGAGCATGTCAAGCTCCCCAAACTGAACCCACGCTTTTGTTTTGCTTTTGTACTCGCTTAGCCGTGCATCAACCGATGAAAATCCCAACCGGACCCCGGACGCAACGCAGTTGACTGGACCTCCTTAGCTGACGACCCGTATGCCTAAGTTCCGTTTGATTTGGGATCATATCAGCATCAACCTATTTCAGAATTATTTTTTTATTATAAAATTAATATTATTTATTTTACACTGTTATTAAATTTAATTATTATAAAAAATTAAATTATTTTTTGAACTTTAAATTATTAAAAAATTAATTTTGATAAAAAAAATTAGTTTATATAAAATAGTTTATTAATTTTGATCTTAATTCAAATCTTAATTCCGAACCAAACAGTGCCCTATTGACTCCAAACTTATTTAAAAGTATGACATGCGTGTTACACATGATGAAAAAGGTTTTGTGCCCTAAAATCGAGCCGTAAAGAGAGCATCATATATTTATTTATATAATAGATATATAAGTCTTATCCTATATAATTATAAGATATAAATTTATCTAATAACTATGTGACATATAATAATAGTTTTCACATATAATACCAATATTTGACATAATATGACAAATTATAAAACAACGCATCTAAAATCAAAGGTAATGAAATCATAAATTAGGAATGTAATTAACTCACAAGAGTCCAAATAATTAAATAATATAATTTGTAACTAAACTCAAGAACTCAAATGATTAATAAATAAAATTCTACATAATCACTTATTTTTTTTAATAAGAAATAATATCTAGAAATAATCACATAGAGTGTCACACATCATTTTTCTCGAACTAATTTTTATGATCAGAACCTATAAGAGAATGAGTAATTACATGTTAAGTTAATATTTTAATATGAAATAAAATTTCAAAATTTATTTTCATAAGGTATCAATCTTTCATGAAGTTATATTAAAAATCAAACAACAAACTCGTATATCTTCAAAATAAGAATTCTTTTTTAGAGGAAAAAAATAATGACAACAATATTAGTAAAGATACTAATAATATTATATAAATAAATAATGACTGGTATGTAAAATAGGGTACGCACATATTAAGTGTCTTGAGTCATAAGCACATTAGCACTCTTAAATTCAATGATTTTTTCACAAATATACAATGTCCCATAAGGGATCACAACATGAATATGGTGCTACTTTGATGTCTGTGGGTGATAACAAAATTAATTTTTTATAATCATATACATGTCGACATAATCATTGTTTAATCTCCAATGATAGGATCACAGTACAAATCACGATAAAGATAACATAGTCAAAACGAAAAAGATAAGGTAAAACAGAAACCACTCATATAGAGAATATCATAATCAAAGAATATATGTATAACTTTTTTGAAATAAGATATAGTTCAATATGAACATATGTCAAAATTTAATAATAATATATACATATAAATTTATAAACATGGTTCTCTTGATATCAAATCACGAAGTCACACGTATTTCACAAATCACAATATAATAACACATCATATCAATTAGATGAAATTTCATTTTAAATAAATTAGGCACATTAAAACATAGTAATTTGAGAAAATAAATTATTTTAGTATATTAAAGTATTGCTTAATATTAATGAGAGTCTCTCATCCACTTACCTAATAAGAAGGATACGAGATAGATTACGAGTAAGAGTTGTAAACCTCGTTCGAACCTAAATTATTAAACAAAATCCCAATTATAATTTATAATCGTCCAAATATACTTCTAAATAAAGTAAATTGGTCTTAATCTAATGATGCTTGAGCATTGAATAAAACTTAATTGAAGTCCACTTATCATATCAAAACGTTAATTCACTATGAAGTTCTATTTCTCAAGTTTTAGAATTAATAAGATAAAAAAAATGGACTTTTAAATCATAACCATAATAAATTTCAAAAAATTATTAACACTTAATAATGAATATATATTTCCAATAAAATCAACAATCTCAAGTCAAACTAGGTGAAAAAATTTCATACTAACATAGTACCCTACATATTTAACATAAACCAATATCATCTTATTAATTTCTAACTCGATTCACGAATAATTAGATGCTAATTAGATCTTAAAGATGATTGAAAAAAAAATGAAAATCCACATTTTAGTTTATGAGAATAAATACAATAAAAAATTAATATTAATATCATTTTGATATGTAAAGAGGAGTATTAGCTAATGTAAATGTGGTATTAACTTTCTCCTCCCAAATCCTTATTAATTTTTGATCAAAAACTCATCGTTCATCTATCCTCTAATAAACTTTAGTTTTCCCCTGTTCTCACGGCCAGAACAAAAGCAGAAGAGAGAAGGAAATCGGGCTGGGTTATGATAATAAACACATTTATAAAAAAACTCTAAATTAGTAAATTTTACATCTAAATCTAATTATTTTTTTTTTTTCTGGATTTTCACACTCCTTGCTGAAATAATAATCAAATGCCCAATGAACATAGCTAGCTAAGATGACGAGAGAGAAGAGACGAAATTTCTACAGCAGTAATGACCTTCTTTCTTTTATCGCACGAGACGAGACTTCGTTTTGGCAAAGCGTAACCACCGAGTAGCCGCATTCTTCCTTTGAGATCCATTCCCCAACCAATAACGTTGCTTTACAAAAATAAAAAATAACAAGCAGGGTACCCCTTTCATAAGGGATCAAAATTAAAGTTAAAAGTAAAATTAATAATTTATTTATTAAAATTAATTTTTTAATTAAAATTAACTCTCCGATAAGTTAAAATTTCAAAAATCAATTAAATTTTTATAATAATTTAATTTAATAATAATATAAAATAATTAATATTATTTTTTAGAAAAAATTTAAAAAATTCTGATCCAGACCAAACAAGATAATAAACTATTATTAGTTGTATTATTATTTCTTATTTTTATATTATAAATGATAAATTTTAAACAATAAAAGTAACAAACGCGCTGTACACATTCTATTATTATAAAAGAAAAATAATCATTTTACCGTAGTACACTTTATGGAAAAGATAAAATAAAATAAAATAAAAATCAAAGCGGAGACGGAAGATACACAAAGAGACACCATTAAATTAAATAAATTAGATTATTTATACATCATTTTTTTATATATATAAAAACTAGGTAAATGGAAATATAAGGGAGGAATTCGGAGAGAATTGACGCGCAAAATTGGAACCAACGAGAACCGAAACCGGACGAAATCGCGCCGATGCTCAGTAACCCAACAGGCACGGAAGGTTATCGGCGTTTCGCCGCCGACTGCAGCGGGCGGCTGTGGGCATCTTCCTCCTCCATGGCTCGAGGACGGAGTCGCGGTACCTCGACGGCAGTGCCTGACTCCTCCCTCGCTTCGACCGAACGACGGCCGCCTTCATCATCGTAGTGCAAATCCAACGGCGAAGTGCAGCACGCGCCTCTCTCCTTATTGGGCTGCCTGAAACGTTTCTTGGCCGTCTCGGCCTCCTTATTCGCCCGCTGGTCGTCGTCCAAGAGCTCGCCCGAGACCTGCCGAACTGCTTCCAGAAGCAGATCCAGATAACCCTCCCTTGCGTTCCGTTTCTCCGGAATACTCGTCGTCTCTGAAGTTTGGTTATCTCCTCCCCCTCCTCCTTCCTGAAAATTCGGTGGAGCTTTGCCTTGGCTCCCTTCTGGATCGCATTCGCCCTGCGAGCTCTTATCCGCCGTCAGGGCCTCGCCGGAGTTTAAGGCGTCGGCCTTCTTCTCAGAGATTGACACGGTGCCGGGTTGGTCCGGTGTATCGGCGGCGTCTACGAAGTCGACGCAAGAAGTTGGTTCCTGCTTGAACCCGAGGTTCAGATCAAAGCCGAAGGTAGGGCCTCTGTTGAAGGTCGATCCGGGGCCTGGCTGTGGCGGAGGAGGGACGGTGGAGATGATGGCAATGATCCTGGTCAGCGCCGCCGGGGCTCTCGAGGATACGAGGAGAGGATGAGCAGGCGCCGCCATCAACGACTAAATTACATGCCCCGGACTCTCGAGCTCTCCTCCGCCCCACCTCCCGGCATACGGTTCCCCTTTGTGTTTTCTTTCTGGTGTCGAGATGGATCTACCCTGGTAAGGTAGGGTTCCATGGAAGGAAGAGCAAGAGAGGGAACAAGACAAGAATGAGACGCTGGATCGCAGACTGGGGAGCAAAAGCCGAATATCTGGGTTGGTTTGTTTCGGATTTTAATTTATTTAATAATTTGCTTGACCCACCAAAAGTTGGGAGTCCAAGGTACGCTGGTTGCTTTGCTGTTAAGACTTAAAGACTAAGGTTTTCGGTTGCAGTTTCAGTTTCGATTTCAGAATTCAGTGAAACCGATGTGTTTTGATTATTTCGATTTCAACCGAATTTTTTTTTAATTATTAATTAGGTATTGATCAGAATTTAACTATATTTTGATTGTACATTGACTTCAAATTAAAAATACGATAAAATATTGAAAAAAATTTGAAAAAATTTGAAAAATTAGAAATGAATTTATACTTAATTTTACCATAATATTAAATATTATTTTAGTTAATTAAAATTAATTTTTATAGTTAATCAATTATATAGTTTATTTTTAATATATATTAGTGTATTAAAAAAACATACAAAAAGTAATATGAATATTAAAGTTAAAATTAACATAACACATTTAACTTTTCATTAAAATACTTCACCATACATAATTTATAAATTCTAGATAATACAACTAATAATCATTATAATCATCATCATTTGAGTTTAGAATATCTGGGTATGGAATTACAAATTCAGTACCTGGACGGATGAGCATTTGTAGGTATACGAGACATAACAACTAGCTCTGGGCGATCTCGTGACAATGGTTCTGAAGTGGAAAAAACCTCACATCAACATCGGCACCATCAGGCACGTCGACCACGGTAAGACGACTCTTACCATCATACTCACCATGGCCCTTACCTTTATAGGAAATAACACCACCAAAAAATACGATAAGATCGATGTCGCGCAGGAGGAGCGAGCTCGCGACATCGCCATCAATACCGCCACTGTAGAGTACGAGACGGAATCCTGCAATTACGCCCATGTCGATTGTCTCGGCCACGCCGACTATGTGAAAAACATAATTACTGGCGCGAAGGATAAAAGTGAATTTTTTAAAAAAAAATTTAATTAAATAACAATGGTGGTAGATTATAAATTTAAAAAAAGAGATGTAAGTAATTATGAAAATTTCAATAAATTTTTGATAAATAAAAAAATCTAAAAAAGTGTAGATAAATATCCTTAATTTTAAATAAAAATATTTATTTATTTATCTTCATAGATTCATTTATTTTTTATTATATATTTTATTTTATATTGAGAAGGCCTGTTAATACTCAATTTTGTTCGTATTTTATCCTCAGCATATTCCAGGTCGTGTGGTGCTGTATTATGAATCATAAATTTTGGTTGGTAGGACTTACACCCGAGGAAAAGTATTCCACCTTCCAAACCTTGCCGATCTAATCATCTCCGCCGCTGTGGGCTGACATTTGTGGTGGGGTGATCCTAATGGAGTCTTGTCGCCAGGGTGTCCTTCTGGCTTCTCTGTCCCTGGCCTACTTGCTGCTGTCGGCACAGTGCCTGGAGGAGGAGCAACAACAGAGGCGGTAGGGCTTGGGCTGGGGCAAGCACAAGAAGAAGCACCATATCGAGGGCCCGATCAAGACGGTGGTCATCCTCGTCATGGAGAATCGCTCCTTCGACCACATGCTCGGCTGGCTCAAGTCCTCGCGCCCCGACATCGACGGCCTCATCGGTCGCGAGTCCAACCGCCTCTCCTCCTCCGACCCCTCCTCCCCCGAGGTCTTCGTCTCCCAAGACGCCGTCTTCATCGACTCAGACCTTGGCCACTCCTTCCCCGAGTCTTCAACTCCGCCAACGCCTCCGCCGAGCCCACCCCCATGAACGGCTTCGTCCAGCAGGCCCACTCCATGGGAGAGGGCATGCCTGAAAAGCAGTGAGAAGGAGGTCACGAAGAAGCCTGACGTCCGATGACCAAAACAGGATTCCGCAGTCGGTATTGAATGCCCAGATGGTGACTGCCTCCCTGCCGGCTTGGCTTTCTCCCGCTCTTCCTGGTCTCTTGCCTCCTCTGGGCTCTCTTGAGAAAAGAACTCCGCAACGTTATGAGCGGATTCTCCCCCGACTCCGTCCCCGTCGATACCGCTCTTGTCAACAAGTTCACCGTCTTCGATCGCTGGTTCGCGTCCATGCCGACGTCCACCCACCCCAACCGCTTCTACGTCCACTCGGCCACCTCTGACGGGTCATCCAGCAACGTCCGCAAGGACCTCATCCACGGCTTTCCCCAAAAGACCACCTTCGACTCCCTGAATAAGGATGGCTCGCTCTCGTCTCCAACCAAACGAAGAAGATGAACAGTACGTGAATAGTAAATCCTAACCGAAATGAAAAGAAATTTCGTTTGATTCTGGCCGAAACTACAAACCTTGGTTAAGAGAGAGAGAGAGACGGGCGAGAGAGAATTATTTTGTCTTAATTATTTTTTAAAAAATATTAAAAAATTATTATATTATTTTAAAAAAATTATCATATTATTATATTTATTTATTTAAATTTTAATAAAAAATATATCAAGATCATAAAAATAAAAAATATTAAAATTATTTATTAATTAAAGTAATATTTAAATATAAAACTTTAATTAAATTGTTTTTTTATTTTAATTTTGATTTTGAGTTTTTATCCAAACCAAACAGTGCCTTCTCTCTTCTCTGATCCCTCGTGCAACAAAATTTCTCCGGCAGCCGTTCATAATATCTTGCGCGGGGCCCACGCAGACTATTCGGATGATCTTCATTTGCCCCTTTCCATGTACCGTGCACCAAAGCAATCCAGCGAACATTAAGATATCCGACGCGGTCCTCCAATCCTTCCGTCGGCTTGCCTCGGGATCTGGTCAGATCAGTAGGTTCTGGATACCGATCTCCGTCCGTCGGACCTCTGGGTACTAGTAAGTCGGTTGGAGCACCGTCCCTATAAATACCCGCCTCCGTCCTTCCCCGGTGCCCCCTCATCCTCGTTCTCATTCTCATACTGAAATCGAGAAATCTTCTCCCTCCTGATCACGACGGACGCAATATCGCCGATGGATGCCGGAGAGAAGCCACCACCCCTTGCTTTCGAAGAATCCACTTCCAATCTTTCCTTCTGCTCCTCTTCAATCCTTCCTACTCGTCCTCCCCCTTCTTCCCAATCGCTGTCGAGCTCTTCTCTGCCCGTTGATGTGAGCGGAGAATTAACGGAGGTCCCTCAGCCTTTTGAATCCCTTCGCAGCGTTCCCATCCCGCCGTTTCTCTGCAAGACGTACGAGCTGGTTGATGATCCCACCCTTGACCCGGTCATCTCTTGGGGCTCCACAGGTGGGAGCTTCATCGTCTGGGACCCCGTGGAATTCGCCAAGTCCGTGCTGCCCTGCCATTTCAAGCACAGCAATTTCTCCAGTTTCATCCGCCAGCTAAATACTTATGTGGGTATTTTCGCTCACCCATGGCTTTGTCATGTCTATCTTCTCCTTTATTATTCATGTCTTTTTCAATTTACCATTCATGGTGATGGTATTGGATGTTGATGAATTCCGTTGCTCTGTAGATTGCTCGCGAGGACGTTTGTGTAGAATCGCATGTATCCTCTTTTTTGTATAGCATGCTAACACTTCGCGCAACATTCTTTGTATTTTTTTTTCTCGGTTTGTTGCACCTTCTTCCATTTCCAATTGTGAACATTTGTACATATTGATTATTGGCTTGTACATTAACTTACTGAGAGTTGATGTTGATTCTGGGAGAATTGTTCGACCTTTGTCCGATATATCTTGTAATTTCTATTTGTTGTCCGAATCATGTAAGTTCCTTACATTATTAGTACATCAGTTCATGGGATGCAAAGCATGGCCAGTCGCTGAAACCTAGCTTCATCACTTAAGTGTATGGCAAGATATAACATGTTGATTGCAACATCATGATACATTGGAGATGATTTGCCAGATTAAAGGTTGCAATTTACTGGTAAGCATTTAGAATTCTATGTCAATGAAATATTTGCTTGTTAACAAGATTTTGATTTGAGCAAAAAATGACCATGATGTTATTTTCAGTGCATTGATTTTTATTTTGTTTATTTTGGCTGTTCTTCATGTCCATATCTCTCTATCTCTCTCGGCTCCACTTAATTATTTCTTTTTCTCCTCTACTTCCTTCACCACCATAACCATCACCTCTCCTTCCTCTTGAATATAAGTTCAGATCAACTGATTCTCTTTTCATGACTAATTCCTCTGCCTTTTCCGTTTATATGTTGGTAATGACTGAGCAAAGGTGGAACCTATTTATGATTAAAATCTAAGTTTGACAGTTTGATTTTATGTTATGTTTGAATCAGGAACAAAATTTTGGCTTCATGAAGTGTCCTCTGTAATCTAAATATCTTCAATTATGTTAATCAGGGGTTCCACAAGATTGATACTGATCGATGGGAATTCGCTAACAAAGATTTCTTGAGAGGAAACAGGCTTTTATTGAGGAATATACACAGACGACAATCATCTCAGATTCAGCTAATAGGTGCAAGCTCTCTAATTGAAATGGAGAGATGTGGCTTGGAAAGTGAATTTAACAAGCTGAGAAGGGAGAAGAACTTGTTGATGCAGGAGGTTGTCCGGTTGCAGCAGGAGCACCTTGTCACAGTCCAACAGATGGATTCCCTTAACCAGCGGATGCAATCTGCGGAAATGAGGCAGAAACAGATGGTCAGTTTTCTGGCCAGGATATTTCAGAACCCAGAATTTTTGACCCGCCTAAAGAAGCAGGAGACACAAAGACTGTGTGTTTCTCCAACGTTAAAACGGAAGTTTCTTAAGCTGCATCCTTGTTCGAGTGGTACGGATGAATACATGGAACAACATTGTATAAAGCAGGGGCAATGTTCTAGTAGTACTGGCCCATTTTCCACAGAGCAGGCCAGGGAATCTGGTGTTGCTAGACCAGTTCAAGATAATCTATTACAAGCCATGGTTGAAAAGCTTGGTATTGGTTCAAGTGGACGAGGTCTTCTTCCTGGAAATACAGAGGAAAGTGGAATAGAAACTAGTCCGCTTATTCAAAAACCAAGTTCTTCCACCGTCAATGTGAAGGACATTGTAGGCCTGCACAATGATGATAGCTTTGGGGCCTCGGAATACTTTGTCTCCTTTCCTGAAGATATTGCTTCAGAGAAAACCATCCTGGATCCTAGAGTCCTTGAAACAGATGGTGCAGGCGGTGGCACTGACGTCGCATCATTTTCAAAAGACATTTGTCAGGAGGAAATGTTTCTTGGACCTGTTACTTCTGCTACAGAAAATATTATCGGATGGGATGAAATGTGGAATGCAGGTCTCGAGTTTGGGGAAAGCTCCTTTTGTTCCAGTCTTGGTGAATGGGACGGCCTAGTTCAGGATGTTCCAGAAGTGGAAGGTGAGGCTGAAACTGCAATATGGGATCTTGCTTTGCCTGCAATAGAAGAAGGGTTGGAAATCAGCAAGGACCTTCGTACTGAATCCACTTCCCAGCAACAAGAGACTGGAGCTGGACTGCTAGATAAAGATTCCAATTCAATGGAAGAAAAGCCATAGAATCCATAGGAGCGTGATTAGTTTTCGGACATTGGCAACCTTTTTGGTTGCATTTGCATGAATATGTTTATTGATAATTATTAAATTGTTAGTGTTTATTATAATATCTTCACTGATATTAGTTGTCCTGGTTGTTGATATACTATTAATTTGGTATCAATTACTAGGGAAAAACTTTTATACTAAATTAATGTTTATAATCATATGTGGCATATCAGGAGGTTTTTGGAGCTTTATTTTCTGATATAAATTTAACTGATAATCTGATGCTGTCTTTTGCAGGTTTTTGTGTCGCAAACATTGCGTCTCATCACGGATCTGGCAGGAAGCTCAATCACTCTTTCTCGAATCCAAAGCCTGAAATCACGCATAAGGTTTGCTTGATGATTTACTTCAACAAAATTTGCACATAACAATATTCTAAGTGTGCTTTTTATTCTGTGTGAGCTTGGCGCCGCTGATATGTATATTTCATGTAGGTATGTCGGACCACATAACAACAAAAAAAAAAAAAAAAAAGGGGAAAATGCTCATTAGTGTTGCACCGAATCCCAATCTGACCAGAGACACCTGTTCCCTGTCTCCGTCTTGATAAAAATTGCACAGTGACGTAGACGTCGCGCCTGCTTGTGTTTGTTGGATAGGTTCCCGGAAGTTCCATACCAAGCTACTCACAAGAAGTTTCTTCGCGTCTATAACCGGTACGTCGCGTGTAAATAATTGGTTGTATGCCGACCTGCCCCTTTGTTCTTGGGATACACCCGGAAGCCCATCGATGCTATGACTCTTTTCTTCCCTCCTTCGACGGTGGTCGAGGAGCAGAGATGCCTCTGATTAACACAGCCTCATCATTCTTTGTTTACGTATACAATAACAAAAGCAATGCCACGCCCTCCTTCACTTTCATATGCCTGAAAATGTAAATTAAAAACCTACTGTCGGACTCAGATATATGACAATGTTATATATACCAAAATTTCACAAATATAAATAGTCAATATTTTAAAATTGTATATATAATAATTTAAAATTAGATCTATAGTTAGCATAAATAATTCTTAAAATTAATGCAAACTTACATATTAAACCATTATAAAAACAAATAATGTTAAATTAAACATTCTGATATCACTATATAAATTTAGTTGATACTATAAAACACAAATTTAATAATTAAATCTGTAAAAAAAATGAATAATCTGACAACAATTTTATATACACATTATATAATTTTAGTAATTCAATTCTAAACATAGTTAAATTCTTTGAAAGATTCAAAATAAATATCACAAAAATAATTTTTTTTTGTAAAGCTTAACAAAGAACAAAGGCGTTAATTTCATAAAGTAATGAAACTTTCAGATAATTAGAAATCAAGATAAAAAAAAATAATGCAATTGATATTTCTAACATAAAGTAATGGACTCATACTCAATTGGTGACGCGAATTGGATATAAATTGAGATACTTAAAATTAGTAGCAAAAATAGAAGTAAAAAGCTGTCCATAAAATATATTTTATCAAAAATATGTTACTATTTTGATACCCGTAATGGCAATAAAATCAGTTTTTACGGAATACATATATAAATCGACATGATTATTATTATTTCTGATGTTTGGATCAAAATACTCTTATTATTATTCTCAATGATTGAGTCAAAGTAAAATATCATTATTATCTTTAATGACTTGGCAAGAATAAAATGCAAGTAAAAAATGACATAGTCAAATATTAGTCATAATACCAAGATTCAATAAATATTTACAAATAAACTTTTGTTAAATTCTCATGTGTGAGTTTTATATTTTCAAAACAAGTAAATATATTATAAATACAATATAATATATAACAATCTTATAAAACTTTCAAAATGTCAATAATTACTTAAAAATATATATAATATATAATCATAATTTATACTCATAAAAAAGATGTAAATTTACAAATTAAGTCGTTAATATTTTCAAAAGCTACTCATTTTTTTACTTAACAATAAAGCCACGACAAACACAAAAATTTAAATAAAAACATGACAAGATAATCTCTTAATTTTATTACAAGATTTCAAAATATACTTAAAAATCATAGTATTTAGATAATCACATTAATGTATAAAAATCTATAAATTAAGATAAACCCAAAATTTTTATCATCATCTTAACAAATAGAACAAGCCCAATAAAATTGATCATTTTGAAAATAAAATTTGATTCAATTCCACCAATTTTAATTCTAAATCGGTATTTTGGCATTTTTACAATAAAATTTTTGAATTTAAGAAATTTATAATTAGGTCCAACAGTTCATTTTTCTGTTTTTTTGGATTTGTACAGTTCTAATATATAAAGAAAAAGTCCGTCCAAGTAGATGCCAAGAAAACAAAACCTTGATAATTGCAAAGGAAAATGCAACAGAACTAGAAAATAAACGAGGACGACGAGGGAGCCAGCCACACAAGCGGTTGGCTATTATGATTAATGAGAAGCAGGAGACGTGAGGTCCCCCGGCGACAAAGCTATCAATGATTCATTCATCACCATTGTTAATAATTAAGAAGGAACACGACCCAGACCCGGAAGGAACAGGCGTTTTCGCGTCTGACGCTGTGTGCGCGAGCGAGGCTGAATGATGCTTCCCCCTGTTAGAGACGGACGGATTCTTCCGCAGGCACGCAGGCAGGCAATTTTCACCTCAATACAAACTAAAAGTCGCCCTCACCTCCCACGATGCTCTCTACCTCCTCCACTAAATTCCTCTACTCCCATGATCGATTCCTCCGCCAACGAGTTGCCTTCCTTTGCTAATTTCCATTGCTTTCCTTGCACTATATATAATGAACATAGGACGCTACACCTGCTTCTCTCCATGATTCTTCAGCAGCTCAGCTTCTTCGGGAGGCGATTCCCCTGGTCGACAGACGGAACGCCTCCGCGGGTACTTCTTACTTATTATTCAGAGACTAAGGAGAACCATGCCGACATCCAGTAACAAAAGCAAAGCAACCCATCGCCAGCACCAACCGAGAAGTAGTTTCCAGGACGGGCATGACGACAAGAACAGCGCAAAGCCGAGGCGCCCGGAGAGGTTAGCTTCTTTCCACGGTAGAACAACCAACGCTTCGACTGAGCCGCTGCGTCAAATCAGAAGGCCAATGACCCAGCCGGACCTACTTGCTGGGCGGAGAAGCAGCAGAGGGGGAGCATCTCGGGAGGCCAGTCCCAAAAAAGAAGAGAGGATGGTGCCTAGGAAGGTGCTGGTGAACGTCACGGTGCCGGGAAGCTTGGGTCCTTTGAAAGTGATGGCATCGACGGAGTGGACCGCGGCCGAGCTGGTCGCTGCTGCTTTGCGGCTCTATCTCGAAGAAGGCAGACGCCCACCACTGGCCACCACCGACACCGCCTCATTCAGCCTCCATTACTCTCAGTTCAGCCTCGATTGTAAGTAACCGCCCATTTTCATCCATAATTCCATATTCGTGGTTTTCATTTCTCCATGATACACACAAAAGCACACATGTGTATTACGAGATAGCAGTTTCTCGCGCTGAAACTGAACTTGCATGAAGGTCTGGATTCGGCGGAGAAATTGATGAAGCTGGGGTCCAGGAACTTCTTCCTCTGCCCAAAGCCCGTCGCTGCCAGTGCGGCCTCGGTTTCTCCGGTGGCTGCCTCATCCTTCTCAAAACATCTAGCCCAAAGGGCATCCACAATCAGCATCCCGTGGCTCAAATTCATGGACTTCCTTCTTTAATTTTAATTAACCATTCATACCTTTCGGTCAACCACCTCTCCAGCTTGGTCCGTTCCAACACCACTGGCAGCCTGCCTATCCTGCTGCTGCTATTCTAAATTTGTGTATCCAATGATATCTTCTACCATGTTAATAATTTCCAGGAAAAAAAAAACATGTTTCAGAATAAGCGCATTTATGACTTATATAGCAAGCTGCGGAAAAAAAAGAACCATCAAATTCGTTTCTTTCCTATTTGTTTCGTTTAGAGGAGGGGGTTCCGATGCGATGGAGGAACCTGGTGCTTTGATTTTCAGGACGATGCGATGTCCAAGCCTGATTATGGCCCCAAATTCGATCAGCTTTTGGCGGTGGTGGGTATCAGTTTTCACCACAAAAGATGGAGGGACAGATCAATGCTAAATCGAAGTTCTCGAATTCTAAATCAAAGAGAGAGAAAATGGAAGACGCAAGAAATACGAGAATGTTTGGCAGAGAGGCACAGCAAAATTGTTAACTCTAGTAAATCTAACTGCTTAAAATCAATAAAAAGAAAATTTTAAAAAAACTACTCCTCAGTTACCCAAAAGATTTACCATGGTGTTCTTTTACAAATATTAATGCATGAGATTTTTATCAATAATAATAATAGTAGTAGTGATTTTGTATAAATTTAGCATAATGTAGATAGTTCCTTGCTTAAAAATAAAATGAACTCGACAAATTAGAGCGCAAATGCACAATGGAGGAAAGGGATGAAGAAGACCTCAAAGAAGACCTGGATCTTGTGAGGGTCGATCGGCGTTAAGTGCATGGCTTTGACGCTGGGGGCGACCATGTCAGGGCACTGGTACACGTTGGAGAGGAGGAGGGTGGGGCAGACGGTGGGGCGGGTGTGCAGACAGGATCAGCGATCCCGGTGCTGGAAAGCACGGATCTTGAAGTCGAAAGGACAGTTCACCCTATACTTCTCCCTCCTCAAGATCGATGCCGGTTGTTCCGCCATGATAAGGTTGATTGCAGCATCCCTGAAAAAGGAGAACAGAGAAAACTCTAGGTCTCTATTCACAAAGACGGACGACAGCAAGTCGACGACGAAAGAAAAGGGGAGAAGGGTAAAAGGGAAGAGGTCCAGTTTCCAGAAAACAACCTGTAAAGAACCTACCAAGGTTCGAAGACTAGTTACTTGCTGGTGATGCATTGCGGAGTGCAGTTAGTTAATTTCGTTGTTAGCTAAAATAAAAAAAAAAAAATGAAATCCAATTTTAAGGGATTATTTTTTTATTTATGGGGTGCGTTTAAGACCAAGCAGGCAGATTGGAGGGTCTGGGTTTGTCTCTTCTCTTTCTGCTTCCTCGCCCTCTATTTCTCTTTCTGAATTTTTTTGGAAAATCAATGTTAGGTCGGGAATAAGAAGATGGAGAAGGAAAAACAGAGAGAAGGACGCAAGGGCAGGAGGGCGCGAAAAGGCCAAGGCCAGCCTCCTATCTTCCCCTTTTCATTTATCCATCTGACTAGCTATCTTGCGTGCATCATTACCGCCTTGCATTGGCATGTTCCATCCTTCGACATCTGTCTCTCTCGCGCACACACACTCTCACTCTATTATCCGAGAGAGCGGTCTTTCTCCTTAATTTTCTACATTCGAACGTCTTCGCATGAGGGATAGAGCCGTATACTATATTTCTTCTCTTCTTTTTTTGTGTGGGGTCGCCCCTCTGTTTCCAGAAGAGGAGAGCCAGGTAGGAGGAACTGGAGAGGCTTTCTTTATCGGCTTTGCTCCCATAAGCATTCCGTTTGCAGGAAACAGGGGATGACATGGGAGACCAACTGGGTCTCGTTTGGCAACAAATAAGGGCCCCGGTAATCGTCCCCGTACTGAAGGTGGCAGTGTTCCTCAATTTGATGTTGTCCACAATGCTGTTCGTGGAGAGGATTTACATGGCCGTGGTCATTGTCCTGGTGAGGCTCGCAGAAAAGAGGCCGGAGAAGCGGTACAAATGGGAGCCCATAAGATATGATGATGAGCTCGGCAGCTCGGCTTTCCCCATGATCCTTGTCCAGACCCCTATCTACAATGAAAAAGTTTTCCCTCTTTTTTTTTCCCCCTTTTTCTTTATCGTCTGATGAACATGAGAGCGTGATGCAATTGTCCTGTTTGCTTTGGTTTTAAGATCGCTTCAGCTGTTCGTCGCCTTGTTTTAATGTTTCTGTGGGTGTTTGCTGCAGGTCTACCAGCTCTCTATTGGAGCCGCATGTGGGCTTTCATGGCCATACGATAGGATCATAATCCAAGTGCTTGATGATTCCACGGATTCGGTCACCAAGGAAATGGTGAGGATGGAGTGCGAGAGGCGGGCGAGCAAGGGCATGAACATCCGGTACGAGATCGGAGACAACCGCAACGGGTACAAGGCGGGGGCACTTAAACAGGGCATGAAGCACCAGTACGTGAAACAGTGCGACTACGACGTCATCTTTGACGCTGACTTCAGCCCAAGCCAGACTCTCTTGGCGCACCGTTCCTTTCCTCGTGCACAACCCCGACCTCGCTCTAGTCCAGGCTCGTTGGGTGTCAGGGCTGGAAATTTCTTTTCCGGATATCAAGGTACCTACTACCCCCTATTCATGTAATCCCTCGTCTTCGTGTAAATTCCTGTCGTGGCATACGTAATCCTCCCGTGCCTGGGTCTTTGGTCTGTTGAGACTCCGAAGATTCCTGCTGTGTCGGACGGACCCTTCTTGCAAACGCCCACATATGCATTTGCTGTCAACAGATATTACCAACCAATGCGCTTAGTTAGCTATGATAATGCCACAAGTAGTTGGTGTAACCGCCCACCGCTCGTATAGCCCTCCACTAGCTGAATCCACGGTTTATGACTCTAACAATAGGTTTAGATTCGTAGGTAATAACCACTCATTATTGAATAATTAAAAATTAAAAATAAATCAATTTTTATTCTTTATAGAAAGATAATAAACTATTTTTACACTAAATATTTTGAAATCGAGAACTGATTTAAAGTTGAAGAGAGTAAAAAAAAAACCGATCATTATGAAAGCTTACAGAGTGATAAGAATATTCGGAATGATTATTATCGAAATTCGAATTAGGTTAAATTATTTTCGTTCATTTTCTCTTTACCTCTATTTATGAGACAATTTTATATCAAATATTTTATAAATCTAGTGACCCTCATGATATTTAGGAGAAAAATAATAACTTAGATTTAAGAAAAATTTAATAAAAATTTGATAAAAATTAAGTATATCAAAATTTTGAAATATTATATTTATTTAGACATCTAAACGAGAATAGGAGAAATCAGAGGGTTATATTATAAAATCTTTATCTCCCTTTTCACAGCGACAGTTGCTCATCGGCAACCGGCAACAATTTGCGAGCGAGGCGGCCAGCGTAGGGTGGTTGGTGCTGGTGGTGTGCAGTGCGGCAGTGTGCTGCGCCACTGCTTGCAGGCATCACGCGCGAGCAACGTGTGCGACTGCGCATGGCATGGCAGCATAAAAACTCCGCAACAGCGCGAGTCCAGCACGAGATATGATGGCGATGCGAGCCAGCGCGCGGTTGAGCGGGCTGTGCCGGCACGTAGATGCGAGGGCCACGCCGGTATGCAGCTATGCGGACTGTGCCGGTACACGGCTGTGCGTGCTGCGGCTGCATGTGACCCGACATGATAGCATGGTCCGACGACAACGGGGGTGTAGCTGCGGCAATCCAGCAACAGCGGGGGCCCCGCGGTGGCGGCAGCCTGGTGACGGTGACAGTGAATTAGGATTAGGGTTTGATGGTTTGAGTTGAGGAAGAAGAAGAAAATAGGTTTAGGTTTAGTTTAAAATTGATTTTAGTTTAGATTCTGATTTGAAGTTGGTTTAGGTCGGGTTTTGGATTAATTGAGCTAGTGATGAAGTAAATTGTTTAGATCAAATCAAGTAATCTAAATTTATAATTTGATAAAATTAGATTGAGAATTTAACTAATAACATACCTAGAGTACTTGTTAGTTTTAAATTGAATTAATTAGTCTGATTCTTGAATTTAATATGATTATTAAGAATTGGAATTGGATCTGATTAGAAATTAAATTAGAGGAATCTAGTAAATTTAACTGACTCTGGTTGATTGAATTGATTGATAAATTGATTTAAATTTGGGATAATTGATTTATGATTGTATTGAGATTTGGTTAGAATAGCAGGATACTTTTTCACCAAATTGGGCTTTGCAACTGCACACCTCGCCCCATGACAGGCACGAGGAATAATATACTCGCATGATACTCGTCTCCATCATTTTCAATCAGGATCACAGCTACTTTAGTTGTATCATCTGACAAACCTTTTCATGCCAGATCTCTTCATTTATTCGTGTGCTGGATCCTTTTTGAGAATGTGATGTCCCTCCACCGGATGAGCGCAACACTCATCGGGCCTCTGGAGGCAGGGACAGAATTTGTGGGTGGTCACTGAGAAACTTGGAGATGCACTAAAGAAACAGCAGGAAATTGAGGCAGGGACACTCATGCATGTTTGGATGAATCCCATATAACCCTGAAATTGAGAAAATTAAAAAAATTAAAAATTTAATTTCTTAATTTCAATGTTTGGTTCAAATTTAAATTTAAAAAATCAGGAATTGAATCTTTCAATTTAAGAAATGAATTTCGAAAATTTTTATAAAAATTCATTCAATTCTTAGAAATTATAGTGGATCCCACTAAATTACTTTTCCGTAAATTTTTGGTCCCCGAGCATGTTTTCCCAATCTGGCAGGCCATCTTCCTCGGTGATATCGGTGAACTCGTCCGTCCAAGTAGTCGCTGTCAGAACTCCCCAGACTAGTAATTCCCAAACTGTTGTTTTCTTTTTCCTATATCTCACGATGCATCTTCTTCTTCGATTTCGTCGAGCTTCTTTTCTTCCATCTCAGTGAGATTCTTCTTCCAACCGAAACAACCAGAAAAATCAACTCAAGTAAGAGTCTTGCGGCACTTACACGTCGAGCTGTTGGATGATGGTTCCATCCTTCAGGACCTCGAGGGAGAAAGGCTAGCCGGGGGGCTCGCTCCACAAAGGGATCTCATATGGCATGACCACTCCCGAAGTCGAACGATCCGAACCGGAGCTAGGTTTTTCCGGAGGGACCATGCTCTGCGAGGCTGAGGAGGCAAAGCCGGAGCTAGGTTTAGATGGAGGAGGCATGGAGCACGCCTCTGCCACCTCCGCTGTGGTCGCCGGCGGGGGATCGGAATTAGGGTTTGCGGCGGCGGAGTTGAGTGGAGGGTTGGGGTCTCGAGGAGGCCGAGGACTCATCTGGAAAGCCACCGCGACGGCGAAGAGGAGGATGGCTTGCCGGAGAACTGAGGATTTGACCGCCAACAAGCTGCTCTTTTGATATGATACGGTAGGTTCACGTTTCCATAATTACATGTTAATTTAACTTGAGAAAGGAACAAAAAGGCATGAAAATAGATAATTTACATGTTTCCTTTTTTTATGTTTTCTAATTTTTATTTAACTAAAAATAAATAATTTTTTAGAATTTGTAATTTTTAATTTTATTAAATTATTTAACTTATTAGCTAAAATATAATAGATATATCCTGAATTAATTTTATTATATTTATATAATTCTCCATTTATGGATTATTTTAAATTTTATATTAGATTTTGAAATAATAAATCATGTTTGTAAGAAAATATACATTTTATGTTTATCAAATTATTTAACCAAAAAATATATGTTAAATAAGTCCTAAATTAATTATATTATAATTATATAATATTTTATTTTTGGGTAATTTTTAAAATTTATATTAATTTTTCCATTAACTTACCATTTTATAATATTAAATATATTATATTATCTTATTTACTTATAAATAAAGCATCAATTTTTAAAAAATAATATATATTTTGTGTTTATAAATTATATTTATATATTTTTTATTTTGTACCAAATTTAATATTAAATTTCATATATTTTTCTATTTATCTAAACTATTTTTTTTCTAATTTCTACTCTAATCAAACACACCGAAATTTAACTAATTGATGGAATTAGTCCATTACATTTACCAACCAAACAATAAAATGACAGAATTAAGAAATTTCCAATTTTATCTAAAAAATATTCATCCAAATACCATAATTATTCAATTCTCTCAATTTTCTTAATTCCTCTGAATTGATGGAATGGATCAATTTCTAAATTCTAATTTTAAAATTCACCCAAACAATCCCTCAACGAGGGGGTTGCCAAAGTAAACAGGAAATGGACATTCAGGATTGGGGATAGGTAATGTCTTGCAGGCCGCAAGGAAACTGGTCTATGAAGAACACCATCAAACTAATCTAAGAGAGCAAAACGAATTCAATAAGGTAGTCATAATAAATCTATCAAGAGAATTTCCACAACACTGATTGTAGGCTTACTTGTAACTCATCAGGCTGCAAATGTGGGAGCTTGGGACCGGAGCCTAAAACTTCTTGTGCGGATGTTATGGTATGGCTTTTGGAAATAGCCATTATCCTCTTCCTCCAGGCATTTGCATTCTTCACAGTTGTTCTTGGCTACATGGGCACCTTTGTCCAACAATTGCAAGGAGTCTGGCGGTGAGTTTGTCATATGCTCAACTGGAGGCCATCTCTAAAATGTTTGACAACAATCAGCAGCAGCACCCTTTGTGTACAACAATGAAAGGACTGTTTCCCTCGTGAATATTTAGTCAGCCAAGTCAACAAATAAGAAGGCATGGTGTTGTTAAGGACTTGGATTCCATTGCTTGCTGCTGATTATCCGTTTGCAGTTGCAGGCAGATTTTCAGCTCTAGTCCATACTTCATATTGAAAATCTAAGAACAACTATAGGTTTTTATTTCATGGTCACAAAGTTCCCTGTTTGCTTCTTGTTCAGTAATCCAAAATAACTGATCTGAAAATTCACCTTTTATTTATTTTTGAGCAACAATTCACCTTTTATTTATTTTGAATGTTAATCTATTTAATGTACCACTAGAATAACATACCTGCCTTCATATGGTTCATTGCTTTCCAGTTCTTTCTACCATTCTGCTCCCTAGTCTACATTGTTGAAAAGGCTGGAAACTGAAAATGCCATGCTTAAATTTCATGTCCTCCATATTTTTTTTTTCATGTAATGCCTGTATCCAATCCAATAGAAAATATTTGACCTCCTACAGGAAAACCCCAGCCAGCTAAAACAGAATAGTTTTCAAAGCACTACAAACTGCTGAAAAATTAGTTAACTCAAGGTCAATGTATTCTTCCACCAAAGTTCTAGAACCCTGTAGCCCTGGACACCAATAAATTAGTAGCTCTCCTGTGTCCACAATGTATGGGTTCTAAGAACAACCAAAAAAGAAAAATGTCTGGCTCAAAAATGTTTCTAAAATTGTCTACGGAATTACAGCACAATAAATGATAGGCAAATTTCATATAGAGAACAAAACTGAGAGAATTAAGAGCACAAATCTTTAGAAGCGCACTTTTCAACTAAATTTGCAATCTGTAGAGAGCGGTGTAATCCTTTGCCTTGGTGGTATACTTCAAAATTGCCCCAAGATTTTGCCATTTTGGTACTCACCCACAGTCTGGCAAGCAGCTCCTAAATCCAAGCCAAAAAATTACCTGCTTTCCAAATGCTTAACAACCCAATGTGGTATCCATAAGTGCAACTTTTGAAGCCCCAACAGTTCTCAGGATGCACTGCTTCTGCCTTCGAAAGCATGTTTTCCCTTCACAGTAGAAAATAATTTGCCTTCAGAAATTAGAAAACACACAGGATTAACCATATCAATGGGAACTAAATCAGTTCGCTGATTAATTTCCAAACTATACTTTATGTTTTTTCATTATCTTTTGGTCAGAAAAAGAAAGTCACAAGGGACAAAATAACAATGTTAGTTTGAGGGTAAACAATAGATGATGCAATGGAATTTGGTAAAACCACCCTCTTTCTCTAAGGCCAAATAGGGTTATAAATATGCATACCCAAACTCAGTTTTGTGAAAATTTCTTAACCACCCTGAGGCCCAGGCTTCCCCTCCTGATATTTTTTTCAAGAAATCCAGACAGGCAAAGGCCATTGACAGCCCTAACAGACTGAAAAGAAGTTCTTGTCCTGTTGGTCACACATCTTCCACACAAATCATGATCCATTGAACATTGGCACAAAACACCTAAACAATTCTTTCAAGCTTTAGAACACTATGTATTTGGAGAAGATTTTGCAAACGAAAAAAACAGAGCAACTGGAAGACATATTATAACCACAAAATAATGGATTTATTTCTTCCCTTTACCCTGCAAGACCTATAACATCCATTTATGTTTTGAATGGCACAACCTTCTAAGAGTCAAACATAAATAAATTAGTTTAAAATAAGCCAGTTTAAACAATATCTGTACTACCTCAGATAAGAAGAAAATTAAATTTCAAGCAAGAAAAAGAAAATACCTTTAATTTTTCCACTTCCCCTGGTGAATGTAAGCGAGCCCTTGGAATGGTGGTAGAACCTTCAAGAGACAGCTTCTCAATAGGTCCTTTCACCAGATATTTTACTGCTGATGTAGATACTTCATCCGAGCCATCACTGAAGAGAACAATCTGAGATTCTCCGGATATCATATCTTTGATAGCTTGTACCTTATTTAAAAGGCCTAATTCTACAAAACTTTTAAGTCCATCCAGGACCTGTTTAACCCAAAACAAATCAGTAACAAGCTTAGAGAGGAAGAGAAGAACATCAAGCATAATAAGAAAAAAGGTTGTCAGTTAACATCTAAGTTTATAAGTATCATAGCGGTTCTTTTCTTCTAGGAATTGTGGATTAACAGGGTCCTTGTTAAAATGCAAAGGTTATAAATATCCTAGCAGATGCCCTTTCAACATAGAAGAATTTTAATAAATTTTCAATATTAGAAAAAAAGGAACTTCCTGGTCAATTTTTCTAAATAATGGACATAGTATGAAGTATCATGAAATGATATTATCAGGGGCATTTAAACATGAAATGCCTGTATGATAGATGTTGTTGCACAGTCAATGAATTTAGTCAACATATAAATGGCTCACCAGCAAGGATATTCCAGTTACATCAATGGCCTCTAGGGAGACAAGTTCCAGAAGCCTTTCAGGAGTGGACACTACAAACTCAGGCTCACAAGTCCTCAAACTGCAAAAAACATTAGCGTATCAGATCAAAGAGAAACAAAGAAGATATCAAAATTGATCAACATTGCTTAGGAACCGGCAGAAAATTTCAATCATGTAACCTACCCACGAACTTGGTGATCCAGAGAGGCACCAGGATGCAGGCTCACAGTATGGATTCCAAGAGTCTTGAGCGGTTTGCATACTGATCTCACCTACGGAAGAATAACAAATAAATAAAAGCCGGGCACAGATGAAAATTGCAATGAAATGAAAGCAGCGAAGATTGAAAAAAAAAAAAAAACAAAACAAAACAAAAAGAAGCTCGGTTCTTTTCAGTGCGGTGATAGAGATGAGAGAAACCTGGAGAGCTTTCTCTTGCGAGGGAACTAGATACAGGAGGAAGAGGGTGGGAACCGCGATGCCTTGCTTCTCCTTTGTAGTGAAGATGTCGGAAGCGGTGGAGACGAGCCAGGCAACCTGCTCCCTGTCGGCGCAAGATCCAGGCACGTCCAGGAGGAGGGAACCGGCAGAGCAGTGTCTCCAGAAGTCTAAGCCCCAAGGGCAGGCCAGCAGACTTGGAGCAAACGGGGCCTCCTCCGAGCAGGCATCCTCGATGGCCTTGAGGCACAGGATGAGGAACTTGGAGGATATTATGGGGAAGCCGTCCTCCTGCTTGAAATCGGGCCCGAAGCTCTTCCTCGGGGTCTCGGCTGCCGTTGGCTTACTCTTGGGCAGAAGCCTTCTCTTCGGCTGAGGGCGGCCGGCTTCACCGGTAGCTTTTCCGGTGGCCTTCTTTTCATGACGATCGTTGAAAGGGTCATCAGGTGTCGGCAGGCTGAAACACATCCCCTGCAGATTGAAATCTCCAGTCAAGCGCCGAGATATGACAACGACAAAGGAAACCCCTAAAAGGCCATGTACGGCGACGAGATGGAAGAGAACAAAGTGAGCACCTCGCAAATCCGACGCTTGCCGGCCTTGCGGCGGCGTTTGGCTACGATGATGGAGGCGACTCGGGTTGAGACGGAGAAGGATCTCATCTTTTTGCGGTTGATTTTGTTCCTTTTCCGCCGCACAGCATCTTCCCCCTTCGCCATTGCCAGCGGCGGCGGCGGCGGCACTCAAGACGGGAAACCGAAATTTGTATTGTTTTTAATTTGATCTTTTTAGTAATAGTCCCTGATGTCTTTTGGAAAAATCCCATTCACTTTAGATCAAATTTGTTTCACTTTAGATCAAAATAACCTAACCCAACTAATTAAATAAAAGTTTTTTTATGAATTTTTTTCAGAAATTCTATTTGCATCCCTCATTTCTTTGTTTTGTTTTATCCATATTAGTGATTAAGGTTTTAAATCTCGATTTCGATTTCGATTTCGGCATCTAACGAAATCGATATATTTCGGCCATTTTGGTTTCAGTCTCGGCCGTTTTTGGTTTCGGCCGGAAAATTTTTTTTAGTTATTAATTGTGTATTAATCAGAATTTGACTATATTTTGACTGTACTTTGACTTCAAATTAAAAATACGATAAAATTTTAAAAAAATTTTAAAAAATTTTAAAACTATGAAAAAAATTTATTAATTAATGACCACAATATTAAATATTATTTTAATTAATTAAAATTAATTTTGATAGTTAATCATTGACATAGCCTATTTTTTATATATTATTATATAAAAAAATATACGAGAAATAATATGAATATAATTAAAAATTAAAAATTAATATAAGAAAATTTAATTTATTATTAAAATATACTTGACACATACAAAATTTATTAATTATAACGTAATACAACTAATCATCACTATCATTATAATCATCGTCAGTTGAGTTTGAAACATTTGGATATGAAATTATGAATTCAGTACTTGAACAATCCAAATGAATATTTATAGACATACGAGCCAAAACAACTAATTTTACACGATTTCGTGATAATGATTCATATAGGGGTGAAATCGACACAAATTTTTTTTACCTTTGTTTTCAAAGGAATGTTCATGCACGCATACACGTGAATAGAAAAATCAACGCATTTCGGTCAAAATCATTTTTATTTCAGTTTCAAACAAAATAATTTTTTATTTATTAATTATTTTTTAATCAAAATTTAACTTTATTTTAATTATTTTTTAACTTCAAATTAAAAAATTATAGTATGTTTAAAATTGTTTAAAATAATGAACAGTCACGTGAATAGTCTTATACACATGAACATTATCTGGCAAAGACCAATGAGGGCGCCGGAACTAAGCTGGAGACGACGATGGCATGGGTGCGAGGGCGGACCAACTTGTGAGAGCAGGGGTCAGACCAACGAGGACGTGAGACGGGTGAGGAAGTGGCGACAAGCTGGCGAGCATGCGGGGGCCAGTCCGGCTAGGGCACCGGCATTCAGCTGGCAAGCCCGTTAGCGCAAGTGCACAGGTGCAGGCGCCATAGACCGGCTTAAGGGAGCGGGCTCGAGCACAAAGCTAGCACACTGGCACAGGCCGGGCGAGGGGGCAAGCTGGCCGTGCGAGCTCCCCACGCACGGTGCTCGCTCTGCCCGCTCCGTACTCATTGAAAATCCTAAACCGCAATAAAATCGACCGATCTATTATGGCACTGGCAGAAACCGAGCTGTTTCGATCGAAATTGTTCGGTTTCGTCCGATATTTAAAATCTTACTAGAGATTATAAATTATGATATTTAAATTCAGTATTATTTCAATGCAAATTAGGCAATGCTCCTATATGTGATTCAAAAGAAAAAAAAATGAGTTAGATTAATCTCTAGTGTTGTAACACAATTTTTTCAAAAGATTGAAAGAAAATAAAATGGAGAAAATTTTTATGGGAGCTTCTTCAAAACTTAAGAATTTCTTATGAAATTTTTTGGTACAACAAAAAATTTATACAACATCAAAATAGGTAGACCATACCCACCTCTACTAACAAACACGTTAACCATTGCAACACAAGAATTTATATGCTCTTCACCTCTATTAACAAACACATAAAAATTTATATACTCTCCACCTCTGCAAAACCATCTTCATCGACAAGCACACAAACTATTTTTATCGATGAAGATACAGACCTTATCTCTTAATTGGAAAGAAAAGCAGAGGCGAACAAATAAAAATTATATACTACACTGTGCGGAAGTATTTTAGGTTTTGTCCCCATGCTTGTATCTAGCAGCTAAATTTTTTACACAAAACCGCCTGAAATAAGTAAAAATAAGATTATGTTAGAAAAGAACACGAGCGCACCGCTGCCGCCTCTCGTCGTCTAACTGCCGTCGTCACGGGGTGGTTTCGTCGAACTGTAGATATAGTGTGATATACTATTATCGTGTCCATGATCAAAATCGATCCTTAATTACACGGGATTATTCCACGCTCCACGTAGCACTACATCATGCATAAAAATTAATAGATGGTCATTGAAATAGCCAAAGAACTCGACAAGGAGTTAATCAAATAAATCAAGCATCTAGAAACGGCGTTTGATCTTTCTGCGAACCTGGATCTCCTCCCTCACCGTAGAACCGGATTTTGGTCATTTGGTTGTTTAAGTAGAGTTGGAGAAATCATAATTTGATTTTTTTTTTTTTTTTTTTTTTGGGTTAGCTGAGGGGGGAGGAGGTGGACTCCCACACCTATACTAAACCCGTTAACATCTGTCAATACCAAAACACCTGCCAATGCCTCGTATATTTATATATAATATTATATATTATCATATCACAAATTGACCATCATTTTAATGTTATTTATCTACATACATTCATTATTTCCAATGATATTTAAATGGTGTTAAAAAATAAACTAACATATACATTCTCTTTAATTATTAAGGTGATTGGACAGTGTAATCAAACCAGGCTTGAGCCTTGTGAAACCAAGATCTAAACCCAAAATTTAATTTTCGAGTTCAAATCCAAAATTATATACTAGTTTTCCAAATCGGACTTTGACTTTGAATTAGGCCCATTTATTCTTATTAAATTTTGGTTCTAAGTCCAACTCATTTCTAAATCTGAATTTGAAAATTTCGAACTAGAACAGACCAGAATATTGACAGCCCCTACCTAGATTGTATGGAGATTTCATTGATAAAGCTAATTATTCAAATTTAGAGTGGAATCTTTGAGTCAACAAACTTGATATTGATAGACAAATGTTGGCATTAGGATTATTTATAGCCTGCAGATGATGTAATGTAACCAAACAAAATAGCTTTCCACTCAACCTTAAACAGACTCCCAATGGGACTTAATAAGCTTTTTAAACAAATCTAATATCCAACCAGTCGCTCTGTTAATGTCCGTTGGGCATGGTAGATGGACTTTAAACAAGCTCGACCCATAGAGTCCAATAAATCCGTAACTCCAAATTATACTACATAACTAGAGATTTATCAGGAGGCCGCTCAGATTCGCCTTGTGAGGGTGGCTTCACGCCTGGACTAAAAAAGATGACAACGGAGAAGCGGTGGGACCAGACTGAGGGCACACGGTGCATGCACGGCAAGTGGCGTTCAGGCATGCTTTGGGGGTTTTGATGGTGGTTTGGTAATCTTGAAAAAAAAATATATTGGTTTTCACCTCTATAGTTGAAATCATCCTGCAGGAAGTGAAAGAAATTCGGTCAATATCAGGGCAGATGCAAAAGCATTGAAGAAGAGTAAAGACCAGTGTTTAGCCAGATCAGTCCGCTAAAATTAATGAGAAGTGAGGTTGCAAAGCATCAGTAACCTAACAATTTTCTAGTTGATTTATCATGTAAAGCACGATAAACAAGCCAATAAACCAATATTCATTATGAAAAAAGCCAACAGAGTTCTATAGGCTATGTGAACTACACTGCAGAGGATAGTAATGGCACTGCCAGTTTCTGCTAAAAAAAAAAATTACTATGAAAACCAGACAGACTGATGGGGCAAACAGACATCAGTTCCAGCATAACGCATGTCCTAACAAATTGGATATGGTGATAAAGAGATAACCAGAGTTAAACATTCAAGAGAGAGCAAACCATCAAATCAACCTGCATATAGGTAACAGTATCCGCTTTGATCCTTCCTCATGCTGCCTCAAGATCCATTGATAGAGCTTCTCCTGTGTATACCAAAAAAAAGGATTGAGCTTATGAAATATACTAAGGTACTCGGCACATTAAACATCCCCAATACAAGTAACACGGAATCCCTTGAAATTAGAGCACTTATCGTTTTTTAAGGAATAGAACTTCATAGGGAGATAAATACATCACTAAAGATAAAAAAAGAAAATATCTGCTATATAGTCAAGAATAAATATGTCATAGAAATCTACACAATGGTCAAAATTGTAGTCTAGGGTAGAAAATCAACAAAGATAATGTAATCAAAGATATTCTTTGTTCTGTTCAATTGGAAGTGGAAAGTCCATGTTAAATTCTTATATTACCAATAACACCCTCTTGCTGAAATGAAAATTCACAAAAACTTATAGTAATATGGGTTTGCAAACAACATCAAGCAACTGGCATTGATCTGAAAAGACCATGAAAGCCATTGTCAAATCCGTAGACAAGATACATAGAATCAATGTGAGTTACAAACTACCCGCAACAAAAACAAGCATGAGAATATTGCCATATATTATGGATTGGAAGAAACCAAACATCTGCACAAGCGTCACAGCCTCCATCAGCTAAAAGCTTTCCATCACAATTTTCCTTCAATTGAACAGGTGATCGGCACAACTCATCAATTCCAAAAGCAATCACCAATAGGCACCATTTTGAGATCCATACCAACATTTAAGTCTCAAGGAGCTTACAGTCAATTTTCTTTTTACGACATTTTTCTTTTTACGACCGTCCCCGAATTTCTTGGTTCAGATTAGCCTTTTTTTTCAATCGAGTCCACGACACCGTATAGTTATTGAAATAAATGACAGAATTAGGACTCAAAATACCATGTGAAACTTAAAAGTTATAAGTATGGTTGTACAATAAAATATTCTCCTATACTTGAGAAATTCAGGTTTATCAAAACCCATTAAAAGAAGCACAAGATCAACTCGGAAAAGGTAGCTGATATGATATAACCCGAAATTTAAAGAAATCCAAGTAGAAGTTGTGTTGTAGAAAGAACTCTCCCCTATATAAAAGATGAGACACTAGGGTTTGAAGTGTATGTGCTCTCTATTTTTCTCTTAAAATAAAAGAAATCTTTCTTTTCTTTATCTTCATCACTGAAAAAACTCTAAATCCACATCCATAAAATCTTTGAAGTTTTAACATGTTATCAAAACTTTAAGTACACAATATTCTCCATAAAAAGTGGAGCTTTAGGTTCCCAGACAACATGACAAAATTGAGAGAAGACAAGAAAACATCAATAAACAATTTAGAACTCGAAATGATATCAATTTGGCTTGCCAAATCCAATTATTATTTTTAACGGATCAAGGTTGTAGGAGCCTTTCTTTGAATAAAAGGAAAAATATCATACATTGAACGAGATACACCTACAAAGCCAATAGAGGACTAGCTCAGAAAAGATGGTCACATCATAAAACTAGTCTAAAACGTCAAACCAATAGTGAGCACCAAAATAACAAAATATGACACAACCAAGCAAACCAGGAAGGAAAAACTTTTGAGATCACAAGAGAGATGGTCAAAACCCAATAGGCTGACAAGTCTCTAGAAGACCATTTTATCAAAATAGACGTCTCCAGAATATATTGGATATATATCAACCATAAATATCTAGCATTGAGAAATAGAGTCCGCGTAAAAAAGACTTTAAAGCAGCTTGTCTTTTACTATTGGATAAAGAGTATAAGTCAAATAAAAAATTAATTTATGTCAAAAGAGAGAATTTTCAATAAATAACATGTATCCAAGATCACAAAGAGTAAATGTATGACCTGTAAGCTAAAATACCTACTTTAAAATAACAACTACAGTCACTTAGAACTAGAGGTGTTAATTTAGCTCTAGCCAAGCTTAAGCTAGGCTTGATTAACTTAATTTCAACTCAAGAGCTCATTTTTTTTTTAATATATAAATATATAATTTTAAAAATATATTTTATAATATTTAAAATATATTTAATTATTCGATTGGAATGTTATAGTTGATGTAATTTTTTATATTTAAATATTATTTTATTAGTATTGTGTTATATATATTATTATTAGTTATAAGTTTTTTAGGTTTAATATTTTTTATTATAAATTTGTGAATCATCCTCTCATTCACAACTGAACCAATTCATAGACGATGAAAATAACTCCTCAAATCCTAAGTACACTAAGTGGGTATAGACAAACCAATTGATTGTTAGCATTTGTGATATTGTGGTTGGCATTTTTTAATAATTTTTTATAATTTCTAAAAACTAGATTTGAACATTTTTTAAAGCATAATTATTTCCATCAGGAGCCAAAAAATCACAAACAGCATCCAATTTTATCAACAAAATCGTCAAAAACATTGGTCAAGGACCACAAAATAATTATTGAAATTAAAAAGGTTTTCTTTCAATTAAACCACGACAAAAATCACCAAATTGGAGCATAATTACACAATACAAAACCACAAAAAGGGCTCAAAAATATGATAATTTAAATAAAAAATAACGAAGAACAAAGAATCCAAGATATCCAAAGCAATCCATACCCATTGACTGATTTTTGCACCACACTGCTCTAGCTCCAGATGCTCAACGTGATCACAGAGAACAACCCTCCGTTGCTCGTCAACTTATATTCTTTCGAAGCCATCCCCTACAAAACCAAAACTAGAGCTTTCACCACAACAATTAAACTCAAATCCCTTACAAGATCTCTCTCGATTGAAGCCCCAATTGCAAAAAATTTATAAATTCAAAGAAAAGGGGATCAAAAATGTGTTCCAAAACCAAGATTATTCTTCAATCAAGAGAATAAATAATTAAATTTGAGCTCACAAGCTCAATGAGTTAAGATCGAGCTAGCTATGGCTCGGTTTGAATCATTTACACCCCTACCAACGACAATACAAGATTTGGAACATGAGAATACAACATATGAGAAGACCAATTAGAAAGAGAAAAAGAAAAGTGCAAAGATAACTTTAAGTGCATTCATTATAGAAGAAAATCAACCCCATTGCATGACAGACTTCCTACAATTCATATCTCACAAGCATCTAACTCATATTAAGAGTTTTGTAAGAAAAATGTTAAATAGACCATGCCGGGTCGGCACAATCCATTTCAACGACCACCATTACTATTATGGGCTGTGTCAATCACGGTTGGAAAAAAAATATGACCACCATGCACAACTTGTGGCTCACAAGTCTATGGATCATACCGTACTTGACCCGCTATTTTTTAAAAAGTATTTAAAATATAAATGAATATATATAAATCATCAAAATAATTAATAGTAAATTAGATATTAGTTAGTTACTTGGTTAAGATATAGATTTTTTTTTTTCAAAAATACTTGGGTTTGAATGGGAAAAAATTAGGTCGGGCTATGCCGTCCCTATGTCATGGGCCGCAAGGGGGGTACCAAACACAGGCCCACATATGGACTATACTAGACACAGCTCGATTGCTGTAGATTTAGAACCATATTAAGCACGATCCAACCTTGCGACCTTGCAATCTGTTTTAATATCTCTATCACAAGAGCACAAAACCGCCAAATAAGCACCTATTTCAAAGACAATAAAATTAAAATCAAGATTTTAAATTTCGATTTTGAGATTCATTTCAATCTTTTTGATTCTGTTTCCGTTTCAATCAAATCATTTTTTAAATTTTTTGACTAAAATTTGATTTGTAATTTAAAATTTTTTAAAAAATTTTAAAAATGAGAAAAAAATTTATATATCTATATTTGTTTAAAGTATTAAATAAAAATATTTTTAGATAAAACTTAAGAAAAAAATGTTGTTGAAGGGATTCAAACCCAAATCACTTGAATTAAAGTCTTCACCACTAAACTAATAATATTTTATAATCTAAATATAATATATAAATATAAATAATATATTTTTAAATCCAAAATTAAAAGTACAAGTCAAAGCATTTCAACTAAAATTGAAAACCACGATTAAAACTAGCTAAAGAGGAGTATAACCATATGATGCATGACAACAAAGTACCTTTTACCTCTACCAGTATAGGAGAAACAAGTATAAATCTAACGATGGATTATTGACACAAAAGACACTAAGTACATGATCGTTTATCCCAAACTATTTTCATCATTGTCAAAAAACATTACATTAAATGATTGACCTCTCAATTTTTTAGTTAACCAATTTTCTTATAATTTACTCTTAACTTAATTAATAAAAATCCTAAATTATAGGGTTTTTTTTTCATATTGTATTTTTCAAAACTTTCAAATGGGCAAAATGATTGGTCAACAGTCTAAAAATGGAGTCCTATAACTTTTGGTAGAAAAAAATTAGATTTTATGCAAGCCAAAAGAAGAAGTTACTTTTGTGATATTATAAATTAAGTTATTTATTCTTTTTCAAACTTAGAACCTTATTCCCTAATTATAAATCTCATTCTAAATCCACTTATAAAACTCATGCATTTGCTAAATATCACGAGTACATTTTCTTTATGTATAAATAAAAAAAAAACTTGCAATCTTTTCATTTGATTTATTGTGACATGTGGACATTTAAATATAACTCTTTAGATAGATTCAAGTACTTTGTACGCTTCAAATAAAATTTTTCTATAATAACATAGATCTATTTAATAAAAAATAAGTTTGTTGTTAACCACATGTTTAAATTGTTCTTGTGAAAACCGGAAAAAAAATTTTGAACTTAAGTATAAAACTTCCTAATTTGGGGGTTTTTTTTGTAAATTTACATTTTTCTATGATTCAGTCCAATTCTTCTTCTCTTTTGACTTTGTTTTGATGGCAAAAACAAAAAAAAAATAAGATTTATTATAAGACGCATCAACAATAATTTTTTGACCAAAAAATTCATAAGGATTTGAGAAGAAAATACTAGCACTATATTTACGTAATCTAACACTCTCCTTTTCGAATCAAAGTGATATTTAACATTAGTTTTTTATTATTTTTTTCTCATAATTTAGAATGTAAATTTTTTTCATCACTTTTAGAATCTAATTAGAATTCAATTATTTATAAATTTAATTAGAGTTTGATAAAATGATATTAGTGTATATTAAACATATGTTATATTAAGTTAGTATAGAATCTTTTTATATAGTTTGATTTGAGATTGTTGAGTTTTATTAGGAATATATGTATTTATTATTAAGTATTAACAACTTATTATAATTTATTATAATTATGATTTAAGAGTTTAATCTCTTTCATCTTATTATTTTAAAACTTAAGAAATAAAACTTCATAATAAATTAATGTTTTCATACGATGAGTAAGACTATTTAAATTTGGTCAATACTCAAGTATAATTATATTAAGATCAATATAAGTTATTAGACTTGGTTTTGAATTACTTTACTTAAAAGCATGTTTAAGCAATTATAAATTGTAATTAAAATTTTGTTTGGTAATTTAGTTTCGGACGAGAATTAAAACTCCTATTTATAATCTATCTTATATTCATATCGTCAGGTAAGAAAATGAGACTCTCGTTAGTGTTAAATGACATTTTAATATTATAAAATAATTTATTTTCTTAAATTACTATATTTTAATGCGTCTTATTTATTTAAAATAAATTTTCATCTGATTGATACGATGTGATATTATATTGTGACCTATGAAATAGGTATAATTATATAATTTAAGATCAAAAAAATCATACTTATCAAAAAAATATATATATATTTATCATTAATAAATTTGGTATATATTTATATGGAACTATATTTTATTTGAAAAAATTATGCATACATTCTTCAATTATGATATCTCGTGTAAATAATTTATGTTTTACCTTACTCTGTTAGTTTTCATTGTATTGTCTCCATCATAAGTCGTATTGTGATTTTATTATTGATAGTTAAATAATAGTCATATTGACATGCATGTGATTATGAGAAATCAATTTCGCTACCACTCGCGGATATTAAATTAACGATGTATTTGTGTTGTGGTCGCTTCTGAAATGATCGTATATTCGTGAAAAGACTAATAGATTTCAGTGCGTCAATATGCTTGCAACTCGAGATACCTATTATGTGTATCCGATTTTATGAAAAATACACCAGTCATTATTTACTTATATATTATTATTAATATATTTACTATTATTATTGTTGTTGTTTTTCTCCTTAAAAAAAATTCTTGTTTTAAAAATATACGAATTTATTACTTGATCTTAAATATAACTTCATAAAAGATTGATACTTCATGAAAAATAAATTCTGAAAATTTTATTTCATATTAAATTGTCAACCTAATATGAAATCGTTTATCTTCTTTCAAATTCTGATCCTAAAGACTAGTTTAAGAAAAAACATATATGATACTCTAGTATTTCAAAACATTATTTCTTATTAGAAAAAAAAGTGATTATTTACAATATTATTTATTGATTATTTAAATTGTAAAGTTTAGCTACGAATTAAATTATTCGATTATTTAAACTATTATGACTTATTTATATTTTTAACTTGTGATTTCACTACTAATTTTAAATCTGCTTTTTATTAGTTTATTATATTATATTAGATATTAGTAGTATCTGTTAATACTGTTATTATAAGTTATAGAATTATTAGAAAAATCTATACTTTATAATTGTACATAATGAGCTTTATATATTTGTTATGTAGGCAATTATACAGTGCCCATTACGTTTCGATTTCATGGCATGACAATTCCACAAAAAAGTTCTTAGCCAATTTAATACATTAGTCAAAATCCTAAGAGTTAATAATAGAAAAGAGTATTTCTCAAAAATATTTTTAAAACAGTAAAATTATCTTTCAACCTTATTTAGAGACACCATAATAAAATAGTAAAACTAAAAAAAAAGAATAGATAACTCTTAGATGTTGCTAGTCATTATGATTCAACAAAACCTACCTTACTAGTTTTGGGATAATATACAAACATATTATTTGATTAATGAACACCATCTATTTTACTTTAAAATAATAATCCTCTTTAAATTTTTTATCCTAATAATAAAGTGTTCCATAATCTCAAATTATTTGGATGTATTTATTTTATCCAAGATTTAAACATAAATAGCAATAAACTTTTAACCTAAAGCTATTAAATATATGCTCCTAGGATACTCTAAATACATAAAGAGTACAAAGTGTTATCATCCTACAAGATCAACTCAGTGGCTACAAGTTTCACACAAATATATAGTGTAAACTATTTTAACACCATCTGATGAATTGCAAAACTTAACTCAATAAGAGTTATTTTGTTTTTAATTACAAATATAAACTAAAATATATTACAAAATGGATACGAAGAATATGTTCATTCATGGAGATCTGAAATATGAAATATATATGACAACCACTATGATTTATCAATTTTAGAGGACAACACCAGTATGTGAGTTAAGAAAATCTCTATATGGCCTCAAGCATCCACTGAGGAATTATTTTGGCAAGTTCAACACTACATTAATCACATATGGATTCCCAAGTCAATTAAACTACTCAATTTTCATTGATGGTTGTTTGGTTGACAAGAAGTGAAAAGAAGTACAAAAAAAATCATCTCTACTTCTAATTCACTTCTAATGATGGTTGAAAATAAATTATTTTTTGTATTTAATTGAATGAAAGTAAAAAATAAAACTGAATTTACTTCGAAATTTTGCTGTTTAAATGGATATAAGTGAAATTAGGAAGTAGACCAAATCACCACTTTCAAGTGTGGTGAACTTATCTTTATTTTTTAATTTTTTTTGTCAAAAGTATAACTTTATTTTTTGTAATAACTAAAGTATTTCAATTAAAAATATTTAGTGATAGTATATTTTAAAAATTATTAACATATTAAATATTAATAATTTTTAAAAACTTTGCAAATACTTTAAAATAAATACATGTATTTATATACAAATAAATAGTAAATTGCATATATACAAAAAAGTAAAAAAGTAAGACATTGTTAATTTTTAACATAAATTCTCAATCCATAATCATTTTGAAATCATAAAATAAAATATAATAATACATAATAATTTGAGATTAATAATAAAAAATACACGAATAAAGTTACATATAGGGAGGCCTTATAAGGGTGAAAAGACCACAATAAATTAGAAATGAGAGAAAGTATTATTATACATTTTACCCTCAAATCTACTTTCAAATCAATTTATTCAAAAGTGAGTCTTCGTTGATTTTCAGTTTTATTCTACAAGTGCACAAGTGATTTCTCACTTTCAGATAATTAAATATTAAAAGTAGGTATAAATGAATTCACTTCTAATCACTCTTCTCATTTTTTCTAACCAAACAGTCCCTGAAAGAAAGTTATATATATATATATATAATTAGTATATGCGGATGATATAATAGTGACAAATAATGATAATAAAGGAATCAAAGAGTTTAAAGAGTTTCTCCAAACTTAATTTGAAATAAAAAATTTTGACATGCTAAACTTTTTGGGAATAAAAGTAGCACATTTAGAAAAAAAAATGATTCTATCTCACATTGGATTTACTAGTTGAAACATGCATATTGGAAAGTAAAATCTCAAGTACACCTGACAATCCAAACACAAAATTATATCTAAACTTAGGCACTGAAGTCAAAGATTCATAACAATACAAGAGGGTTATTTAAAAACTTATCTATCTAATCATCAGTGTGTCAAACATTGCACTCTCAATGGGCAATGTAAGCTAATTTGTGCAATCCCTAGGGAAGTCAAATACGAAAGTTGCATATAATATCTTGAAGTACCTGAAGAAAGCATAAAAATCTAATGCTATATTAATGCATATTACGTAGACTTAATCTTTCACAAAAAATTAATCTCAAGATATTGTACATTTGTTAGAAATAACCTGAATTTTTGGAAAAATAAGAAACAAAATATAACAGTAAGATCTAATGCAAACAAAAGTGACGAAAACATGTGAAGTTTGTGGCTGAAATTATTGTTCACATAAAACCACCTAAAATTTTTTTTTTCTTACTCTAACCATCAGATATGAAGACTACATATCACGCCCTAGCAATGGGAAATAGTGGACCCCTATATTAGGCCCTACCCTATCAAAAGGAGATGATTTACTCTTAATATTTGCTCAAAAATTCTAATTGTCCATCATTTTTTCAAATCAACTTTAGGAACTGCTAATTTTGTACACTATTAACATTACCAATACCGCCACAAAACAAAATAACTTTCAAAACTACACTATACGAACAAGAACATAAAACAGACAATCAAAGAAGAAAATAAAAGATAACCAAGACAAACAATAAACACAAATATGAACTAAAAAAATGTTGAAAAAGAAGAAGAAACACATAATTGAAGAAAAAGAACTATAAAAATAAACCAAAAAATTAAAAACAAATAAAATGGATTAGAAAAGAAGAAGAAGAAATAAAACATAAAATAAGTAGCAACTAAGAACAGAACCAAAAAAACTAAAAGATAAACCAAAAAAATGAAAAATTACAGTATGAATTAGAATATAAAAAAGAACTACAAACTGAATTAAAACATAAACAAAAATAAAGAACAACACCTAACATATGAATTAGAACATAAAACAAAGAAGAATAACTAAGACGTAAACCAGTAAAAACAAAATATAACTACGATATAAATTGAAACATAAAACATTAGAAAAAAAAAAAGAAAACTAAAACATAAACAAGAAAAACAAAAAATTGAAATATAAATTAAAACAAAACAAACTAGAACACAAAAAAGAAAAGAAAATAAGGACTAAAACATAAAATAGAAAAATAAAGAACTAAAATATTAATTAAAATATAGAAAAGAACTCAAGTATGAAGAAGCACTTTAAAGTAATAACTAAAACAAAAAAAAATAAATTTTGAATTAAACATAAATCAAAAAAATAAAGAACACCTAAAATGTGAATTAACACATAAAACAGAAGAAAAATAAAAACTAAAACATAATCCAACAAAATAAAGAAATAAGTAAATTTTGAATTGAAACATAAAAAATGAGAAGCATTAAAACATAAACCCAAAAAAATAAAGAAGCTACATATTGAACTAATAAAACACAAAGAAAGAATAACTAACACATGAACTAGAAAAACAAAAAACTAAAATATGAATTAAACCAAAAAACAGAAGCTCTAAATTATATGAACTAGAAATAAGACAAAACAAAGAAGAAGAAAAAAAGATAACCCAGAAAAATAATGAACTAAAATATGAATTAAAATAAAAATTTGAAGGCAGAAAAAGAACAAAGGAGAACATAAAACAAAAACGTTAAGTAAAACAAAAATTTGAATAAGAACTAAAACATAAATCAGAAAATAACAGGTAAATAAAATATGAACTAAAATCGAAATCAAAAAGGAAATAAAATATAAAATTGAACAATTAGAACTAAAATATGAATTCAAACATAAAATGGACATTTGATGAGAACCAAAAAGACAAGAAAGAAAAAGAAAAAAGGAGAATACAAAAAGAGAAGTGTTGCGAAGTAGAACAAAAATTTGAACAAGAATTAAAACCAAAAATAGGAAATAAAGAGCAAATAAAATATGAACCAAAACAAAAAAATCAAAAAATAAGTAAAACATAAAATTGTACAATCAGAACGAAGATATGAATTCAATCATAGAACAGAAAATTGATGAAAAACTATATGACACAAAGATGAAGAAAAACAAGAACAAGAACGTTTAAAAGCATAAGCAATTTAAAACCAAAAATAAAATAGAAAATTGGTGAAGATAAATTAGAAGATAACCCCAAAAATAAAAAATAAAATAAACAAGAATAAAGAGAATTTTTAAAATAGAGAAAGACGAACAAAAAAAAAAGTAAATTGAAGAAGAACTAAAACATAAACAAAAAATGCAACGAACAATAAAATATGAATTAAATGAATAAATCAGAATAAGAACTTTTAAAACTATAAGCAAAATTAAATCCAAAGGACATGAATATAAAACACAAAATTGAAGAACAAAAAAATCAACCAGAAAAATAAATAACAAAAATATGAATTAAAACATATACATATATACAAGAAGAACACCAAAATATGAAGAAAAAAACAAAAAGGAGGAAGAAAGAGAAAGAACATAAAAAGGAACATTGAAGAAGAATAACAAAAACACAAACTAGAAAATAACAAACAATTAAAATATGAATTAAAGCACATAAACCAAAAGAAGAAGAAGAAATTAAGCACAACAAAAACACATCTAAAACCATAAGAACTATAACATACAACACAAAATTGACGCAGAAGAAGAACAGAAAAATAAACCACAACATAAAGAACTAAATATCAATTAAAATATTAAATAACAGAACTAGCATATGGCAAAGAAAAAACAAAATTGAAAAAAAAAATTAAACACATAAACCAGAAAAGAGAAGAATTAAAATAAGACTAAATAAAAAGAAGAAGAAGAAAAAGAATAAGACTGAAAAATTGAACAACTATAAACTCTAGAAGAAGAACTAAAATGCAAACTAAACAATAAAACTGAAAATTAAAGAAGAAAAAGAACTAAAGAACTTTAAAAACAGAACAGAAAAGTTGAATACCTAACATCTAAAGATAAATTAAAACATAAAACTGAAAATTAAAGAGGAAGAAGAACTAACTAACTTTATAAACAAAACACGAAAAGACAAACTAAAAGAGAAAAATACAAGAACTAAAACATAAAACATAAACATAAACATAAGAACTACTAAAATACAAACTATTAGCAGAACTGAAAAAGAACAACAGGAAGAAGAAAAGGATTGAACTATTAAAATAGAAAATAGAAAAATAAAGACAAAGAAGAAAAAACAGAAAACTAGTGAATATAAATTAGAAGATAGTTCAGAAAATAAAAAAATTAAAATAAACAAGAATAAGAAGAACTTATAAACAGAGGAAGAAGAGGAAGAAGAAGAAGAAGAAGAAACACAAAAAGCAAATTGAAGAAGAAGAATCAAAACATAAACCAGAAAAACAACAAACAATAAAAATATTAATTAAATGAATAAAACAGAAAAAAAACTTTTAAAACCATAAGCAGAATTAAACCCAAAGAACATAGCATCAAACATAAAATTGAAGAAAAATAAGATTTTAAATCCGAAAATAATGAACCAAAAAATGAATTAAAACATAAACATATACAAGAACACCAAAATATGAAGAAGAAGAAGGCAAAGAGGAGGAAGACGGAGAAAGAACATAAAAGGGAAAATTGAAGAAGAATAACAACACAAACTAGAAAATAACAAACAATTAGAATATGAATTAAAACAAAAACACATCTGAAGTCATAACCAAAATATCAAATGAAAATTAAACAAAAGAACTAGTATATGACACAGAAAACACAACATTGAAGCAAAAGAATAACTAAAACACATAAACCAGAAAAATGAAGAATTAAAATATGACTTTAAACAAAAAGGAAAAGAAGAAGAACAAGACAACGAAGAAGATGACAAGAAGAAGAAAAAAACAACTTTAAAAAAAAGAAAACAGAAAACTTGAACAACTATAATCTGAAGAACAAAAAGTAAAATTCGAACCAAACCATAAAACTGAAAATTAAAGAAAAAGAAAAAGAACTAAAGAACTTTAACAACAAAAAACCGAAAATTTGAACAACTAAAATTAGAAGAAGAAAAATTAAAACATAAAACTAAAATTCAAGAAGAAGAAGGACTAAAGCACTTTATAAACAGAACAAGAAAAGATAACCTAAAACAGAAAAATACAAGAACTAAAACATAAAACAGAAACAGAAAGAACAACTATAACAAGAACTATAAAAAGAACTGAAAAAGAACAAGAGGAAGAAGAAGAAGAAGATTGACCTATTAAAACATAAAATAGAAAATTGAAGACAAAAATGAAAAAACTAAAATAAAAAATAAAAAATTACTACGACAAAGAACAAAAGGAAGAAAAGCAGAAGATGGACAAACTTGAATTGAAACATAAAAAAAGAAAATTGTAGAAGAATGGAAAGAAGACAAAGAAAACAGAATCAACATTCCAAAACAGAAAATTGAAGAAAAAGAATAACAAAAAAAACAAGAAGTAGAAGAAAAACCCAAAATCAAAGAAATTTGAAATAAAGCATAACAATCCGAAGAAGAAGAAGAAAATTAAATTAGAACAAAAGATAGAAAATTCAGAAAATAGGGTTAAAAAATAAAACAGAAAATCCAAGGAGAAGAAGATAAAAATTTTAAAACTAAAAATCAAGGAAATCTAAAACAAATCATAAAAATTTTTGAAGAAAAAATTGAAGAAAATTTAATTAAATCATAAAGCAGAAAATTAGAAAATGAAGAACAAAAAGTAAGATGATGATGATAACTGAAGTAAAACAGAAAATTAACAATGAAGAAGAGAAGAAAGAAAATTGAATTGAACATATAACAGAAAATTGAAGAATAGGAAGAAGAAGCTAAAACTTTTGAAACTCAAAAATCAAAAAATAAAAAGAAGATGAGAAAAATTTTAAAACAAAAAATAGAAAAAGAAGAAGAAAAATATAGCTAAAACGTAAATAATCAAAGAATCTAAAACAAAGCATAAAAAATAAAATAAGGGAAAAGAAGATCTCTAAATGTTAAAAAAAAAGACTCGTATTGAACATTAAAGGCCCAAAAATTTAAAATTTAAACACCACCACTTATTTTTAAAAAGTAATAATAAAATTCTCAAATATAATAAAGTAATAAAAAGTAGGCCTAATCTTAAAAAAAAGTAATGAGATTTTAGAAAACAATGAGAAAATTGTAAACAAACAAAAAAAAGTTTTTTTTGGAAAAGATGGATGAACCACCAGTGCATTAAAAAAATTGTTCAAAGCAAGCATATAATCTTAAAAAGGATAAATGAGATTTTATAAAGCAACAAAAAAAGTGTAAATAAATGAAAATTCTGTTCAAAGCAAGCATATAAAGAAGTTGAAAGAAATTCAGAAATAACAAATTTTAATGATTAAAGCCTAAATATCAAGGACAAACAGTTATTTTTGAAAAAAAAACTATGTTTAAGAGATGGAGAAAATTAATTTATGTTTAAGGGTGTGAATCAAATTGTAAATAGATCTAAACGAAAGCCTAATGGTTACATAAAATGATCAACATATGGAAATATCATCCATTCCAATGTTCAACAGATGTACAAAACCACAGATTAGACAAAGTAGAATGTGTCCACACAGGACTAAGACATGACACATCGCAAGCAACACAGATCACTTAAACCTTAAAGATGTTGCAGCATGACAATGAGTTTTAGTGAATGACAAAATTCAATAGCATAGAGGGAAGAACGTAATGCCAACCAACAGAAAGTATAAACACCAATCAGAAACCCTAAGGCTCCCGGTCAATTTCACAATAAGCACCAGTCAGAAACCCTAATCCTTCAGATTAATTTTACAAAAAAGACACCAGCCAGAAAACCCTAACGCTCCAGATTAATTTCACTATAAACACCAGCCAACAAGCCATGACCCTCCGGATCAATTTCACGATAAACACCAGCCAGAAAACCCTAGCGTTCTGATGCAATTTCACTAGAAAGCAGTCAGAAAACCCTATCCCTCTGAACCAATTTCACTATAAACGCCATTCGGAAAACCCTGGCCCTCCTGATCGATTTCGTCAAGAACGACAGAAGAAAGCAATCACGCACAGAAGTTCTCCCATATAACCACATAAGGAAAAGTATTCAGAGCAAAGAGAGCAAACCAGAGCGTGGCGCTCACCGTCCTGAAAGAAGAGCTTCTGCTGGTGCATGGCCTGCGTGTAGAGCAAGGAGAGCGAGTTGGCGGCGGTGCAGAAGGCGGAGTACATCGTCCGATCGCTCTCCGATCGCTCTCAGCGAGGCCGCTCGCCTCCGATTTCCTTTCTTCGACATCGCCGGTGATCTTCGAAACCCTAGAAAAGAAATTTGAAATCCGAGAGGTGGGGGAGAAAGAAGAGAGAGCAAGAGGCAGAGAAAGACTGGACGAGCGATCTGGAGTTTTGGTGGACGGGAAGAAGTCGCCAGAACACTCCCAGATCTCGCCCGCGGAGGTCACCGTTTGTCGGAGGAACGAGGGCTTTACTCGTATAACCCTACGCGCATAGAAGTAATTTTCCATATCTAGTTAGAGTTGAATAGATTAGGAGTCATGTGTAATTTTCAAAATCTTAAAAATTTATCTGCAATTTTGTATATTTTGAAAAACTTATATGCAATTAACCTTTCAAAGATCTCATATATGGCCATCGATCACAAATTCATTTGATAAATATAAAGGATGTATTTAAATATAATCATTTTATATACTTTACCATTATATATGCTTGCCAATTCATTATATATTTCTATGTCTAAATCTGTTTGTTATTTTTTTTTCTTAAAATTTAGTCGGATTCCTTATCATTTTTCTCCTCTTTTCTTTTATATTTTCTCTTTGGTAATAGATACTAGCAATTTATAAAATATATATATAGAAAAAATATTTTAAAAATGTGGTTATTTATTGACTGAATAGTTATTAAATCATGTTCACGACCTCTTCTATTTTTTACTATTAATATTGTTATAAAAAATACATTTGGATTTTAACAGGAGATAATTAATTGTCTCAATTTATATTAAACTTAAATAAAATAGTTCGAAAATTTAATTTTAGAAATTCACTTAGATGTTATTTAACATTGATTTTTCAATTTTGGAACGACAGTATTTGTGGAAATATTCCCAAATGGCGAATTTGTGACAGCTTTTTCGGGGTCATGGGTTGTCGCTGGGAGGCTGCCTCGGGATCAGAACTACGTCAGGTGGCACTTTTCAAGATCAGCAGGGGATCAGATAGGTCCTAGCCTGCGTGCGCACGCCGCACTCTCCTTTTTATCGTGTGTTCCTCAAACTGTTTGCCTTTCCGTCGGCAGCTGGCCTTACTTTGTTGGTGGTGGATCTTTCGGTACTGTCATTCGTTTTTGCTTTTTTTTTTGGAGCAGAGAAAGTTAACATCTTTCTGAACTGTATTTATTCTTATCGGGATTTAATTTCGCTGATCGTTCTACCAGTCCTCTTTTTATTTCTTCAATTGGGGCTTCGCTGTTGTTCTTCGAGTTTTCCTCGGTTCCCTATGATCTACAATTTTCTCTGTATAAATTTTTTATATGAGCTGCTCCGTGGTATAATCTACGATTTTTTCTATACAAATTTTTAATGTGAGCTGCTCCGTGGTGTGATCTATGATTCTTGTCTATACAAATTTTTAATGTGAGCTGCTTTATGGTTCATAATAATCGATAGGCTTTGGGTAATTTGTTTTGCTCTGTTAAACTCTCTGAGTAGACGAAACAGTGGGTGTTTTTTGCTTCGGAGATTTTTGCTATTGGATCTGTCGGCCAACCGGGATTTTTGCTGACTTTTCACAACCGGTCTATTCATTGATTCAGCTCTCTTCTTCCAGTTGATTACATCGCTTTGCTTTTGGTTCTGTAGTTACTTCAAAGTTGAACGCTGAACCAAGCAGTGGTCCCTCCAGCATCAAACGAAATGGTATCTCTCACCCTTCCACTTTCTCTTGCTTTGATGACTAACTTTTTTCTTGAGTACATTTTGATTTTGTGCAATTCTAGGGTTCCTCACACTGCTGGCCTCTTCTGCATAATAAAATAAATAATTTGGCTTTTTATCTTCACCTCTGCTAAGTCTGTACTAAAATATCACATTATACACCTTGACAATGTCCAATTTTGTATAAATTTTGACTATTAGTTGAATTTAATCAATATTAATACCTAGTTTTCCAACCACCCTGTTCTACCTTGTTTGGGATGGTGGAAGCTTAAGCCTCAAGCAAGGGGAGCTTGCTCAGCCATGATATAATGGAATAGTACAATGAAAAAAATCTAGGAGAAACTTGAAGGCTGTACCGCAGAAAAAGTTCAACCAAAAAACCGCTAAAGAAAATGAAATAAGCAATTTCCATAGTGAAGAGCAAAGATGAAAGAAGATAAAAAGAAATGATTAAGTAATCTTGCTTTACCTCGTTTGTTTTCTACCATGTTCATTTGAGGCTTTGAGCTCTTATTTCGAAAACAGATCAAAATAGAGAAGTAGATCATATTTTGGTTTATTTTTTATCAAATAATGAGGATATGGTGGAATATTTTGGTGGTAAATTATGAAAATTAATAAAAAGTTTTTTTTCAAAGCTTAGATTCTTCTGTAGTGCAACATTTTGAGGGTAGGGTCTTGGTAGGTTCTTACAAGTTGAACTACTTTGCTTTGAGTATACCTGCGGTGATGGTGATTGGTTCCTATTGTGATTAGGATGATCCAGAGATGGAAGCCATTAGGCAGAGAAGAATGCGAGAGTTGATGTCACAACATGGCATTGTATGTCAATATTCCAACAATGACTTTACATTTATAACAATGTCATTCAGCTTATTGCCATTTATTCCTGTGACAGACAAATCAACAAAATTCAGGCCAGCAAAAAGCACAGGAAGAGGCAAAAAGGTAGTTTTATTATATGTCAAGTATATAGTCTTAATTTTAGTATCATTTAGGGTCCACCCTAGCTTATTTACATGCCACTTTTTAAGTTTCTTGAGAGCTCATTTCAAGCTAACCCTATTGAAAATTTTATATAGAGAAGCAGATGAACAGAGACAACTAATGCTGAGTCAGATCTTGTCCGTTCAGGCAAGAGAAAGGCGTAAGTGTTCAGCTGTGCCTTTTATTTCGGTTGTGGATGTGGAAATTATTTTTTTTCAGATCCTTGATTTGGCATCCATAGAATGGTACATGTTTTTTACATGTTAAATGAGCTTCATAATGTCATTTCTGGTTTTTGAGATTTTAAATCATGTTAATTTCATTGTAACTTATGTTTTTAGGCACAGTTTGGTAAAATGTCAAAATTGTTTAACTAGTGTGAATTAAGTGTAATCGTAAATGATATGATTATGCTTATTCACACTACTTAACAAACTTTAACATTTTAGCAAACTAGGCCTTGGCATTCTGGATAGCAATTAGAACAACAGTTATGTCTTGAGAAACTACCATGTTAGCTTATTTTCTCTAAGGTGTGAATTGAAAATTCAGTGATCATAAGCTCGAGGTAGAAAATTGTGCTTCATTAAGTCTTACTAAAGTTGATCTTTTTGTGTTTGTATAGGATAAAAGAGTAACTTTGGCCAGTATTTTGTTAGTTGGCTCCTGTGTGTGTTGTTTGATCTGTTCCCCATTCATTGCCACATGTTAGAGCGTTTATTATTTTATGCATCTGACTGCTAGCTCTAACATACTTCGATATAACAATTTTTTGTAAATTCTTGTCTCATTCCCTCTTGTCAGAGTAGAGTTTTCTAAGGATTTCTTGTTGGCCGTTTTCCTCGAATGCATTGTTATGATCATTCTCATCCATGCTCATCAGTCAATTGTCACGGAGGTTTACAAGGCCTTTGCAATGGATCATTTACTTAAAAAATAGAACCATCCCTTGGTTTAGTAGGATACAAGATTTTATTAGAGAAATGAAAATATGATACAGAATCCACACCTGGGGGACTTTCCGGTTAAGTTTTTGGAAAAAAAATCATCATCTTATTTTTTTATTGATGGGAGTGGACTAGCAGATTATGTAGTGTCATGGGAACCCTACATTTCATGAAGACTGCTTATCTTGGTATAGTGCCGTTATACTTTGACAGATCACTTTCTAATGTCTGTTTAAACATCATGTGTCACTTATTGTGAGTGGTTGGTTTCATCCATACGATGCTCTTTTATTGTTGGCATCATTTTGTAGCCACCAGTTTTCTAACGGGTGCACCTACTATAATTGGTCAGTTTAATCCATATCATGCCCTTTTACTCTTGTCATTTTTTCAGAGATAGCACCTGTCTAATGCATTAGACAATTCCTGTGTAGTCAAGACAGATGTGAACAATACTCTGCACGCCACTCAACAAAGATAAAACCCTTGTCCAGAGCCCACAGCAGGTCACTGCTTAACAATGCTTAGGACTTAGGAGTCCATCTTAAGCATCAGAGTCCGGACCCTAACCTACAATGATTCCCATCCAGGCCATTCCCAAGAGCCTGGGCCCTCAAACTGTATGCCAAATCAAAGTTATAGACCAGCCTGCAATGCAAGTACCACCCTTGAAATTTAGAACCATCAGTAGAAATGTGGTTGATAACATTTTTGTCTGACCTAAAAGGATATTGAGTATTTCATAGGTCTGTGGAATGAGGGTTTGCGGAAAAATAGAGAAAAATGAGCAATCAGTTGATTGTCAGTTTTACAGAAAGGCTTTGTCATCTTTGAAGTTGACCACCTTTAAGCTGTGGTTTATTCTTAATATTGAGACCAGAATCTGATATATAGACTCATACACACAGATTAGGATACAAATTCTTATCATTTGGTCCTGTGATTTTTTTACTGAAAAATTATCAGATTTGTTACTTCTAAAACTCCACTACTAGCATGCAAACTGCCTACTGCGAAGTGATCCAATATTGAGAAATGTAGTAACTAGAGTATGTGGCAAATGTTGACCTCTCATCTTTTCCAGTTGCTATGCAACCTTCTGTTGATGGTTTTGTGAGGGATATGAATTGCTTTCTTATATACCATTTCTGCATAGTCTGCTATTTGCTTTGCAAATATCATATTTTTGGCGTAGCCATTGTGTCAACTGATTTTCGAATTTTTTTGACTTTGATATCATACCTGCATCTGTATATCCACTAACAAGAGCTGCAAGTTTTGACTTCTTTATCAACGAACTGTCTTGAGTGGTCAAAATTCTCTTTGCCATAATTATGAACAGTTGCTCGGATAGCTTTGGTCAAACCTGATAAGGCACGGGGGGTGGAAGATGTTATTCTGAGAGCAGCTCAAATGGGTCAAATAAATGAAAAGGTAAGTATAATTCTGTAAGGTATCTCCCTTCTTTTCTGAGCAACTTTTTGCTTTGAAATGTTACTAGCCTTTCTATTTATCTTGTTGCCTAACCTTGTATCTGATTTTTCTAATTCCTTTTATAGGTGTCTGAAGAGAGGCTTATATCACTGCTCGAGCAGATCAACACCCAGACCAGCAAACAAACCAAAGTCACAGTAAGTCATTTTTTAATGAACATACCAAATCCAGTTTGACAGGAAGCTATGTGATGTCCTTGTGGCATGTCATTTCGAGTCTTCTGTTTTAGCTTTTCACAGTATGTATACAAGGTGTTTGGAATGCTGCTCTCTTAATGCCATTATCTTCCCATTGTTCCTCAGATTCAGCGTCGTCGCAATGTTCTTGAGGATGATGACTAGTTCACAGGTGATATACTTGAATGATGTTTGAAATGTTTCTTCTACTTTAGGACTGTTCTGTTGATATACTTATATGACTGGTTGTAAGATTTTATTGTTTGTTGAGAAGTGAGGCCTTGATTCTGACTGCTAAACGAATGATTAATCCTGTTTCGAATGAGACTTTCTGTTAAGAGGGACCTTGAATACATTCTGCGCCTGCTTATTTACTGGGGCTAAGTATCAGCACTCCTCTTCCTGGGAGGGGATGTTTAAGATGCACGAGATGTATAAAGCTCGAACTTCCCATAAAACGCATGGTTACTGACCGTTCTTGTTTGTTGACTTGAGATGTCGAGTGGATTTTAACTTGGGTGCTGTTTGAATTCCAACTTGTAATATTGAATAATTAAAATATGATTTTTTTTAGTAAATAATTATTTGTGTTATTGTAGAGAATTTATAAAAAATATTTATTTTATTATTATTAGTAAAAAAATGAACCGTTTTATAGAATAAATTTATAAAAATTATCTTAATTAAAAATATATTCAAAATATTATATTTAATTTTTATTTTATTATTAAAATTAATACAAAAAATCAAATTATTATCAAATTAATATAAAAAAATTATTATACCTTTTGTAAAAAGTTGTAGTTTGGTATTATACAATTAGAAAAATTAAATTAAATTTTGTATAGATAAATTAATTTATTTAAAAATATTTTAATTGAGTAATTTTATAGTATAAAATGATTAATTTTTTGTTAATAGTGATAAGGTAATTGGTGTTTTGTAAATTCGCAATAAAGTAGTTGGTTGTTTATTTAAGACTCTTAAAATATTTTCAAACTACAAATTTAAGAGATTTCAAAATCCTAGAGTTGAAATTCAAGGATTCAAATTCACATAAAAAAAAAATTGATAAAAAGTTGAAAAAAATTGCATATACCAACTTAAAATTTTGTGAAATTATATGTTTTTTCTTTAAAGTTTTAAAAATTATATATTCTTGGCTTACAAGATAGGTCATAAAAAAAATTTATAATTATAATATATTGTAATTGTACAAAGTATTTTCAAAATATTTCGTCTACTATAATTAACTATATTATAAAATATTAAATATATCCATTGACAGGATTTTTAGGTCTGATTACTTGTTCTAAAGTTCAATAATTTTGGTTTTTATTCTCAAGTCTCCAACGATTGGATAGAGTATAATTTTTTTTAAGGATTTGAAGACATAATTATCTACAAGACATTGAAAATACTATTATAAATTATCAATAATGATTCTTAATTTGTGATTGCAGGAGATGGAGTTTTGAAACTTAAGTTTCATCTATTGAATGAACAATGTGAGATTGATGTATTTTAATTGAATTTTCTCAGTTTTCCAAACTTAAAAATCAGTCGAAAATGCCTTGATTCATGGTTGAACTAAAGAATGGGTAGAAACTCTCAATTAGCTTTTGAGATATTGAAGATAAATAGCAGAAGTAAAAAATTTACAAATATTAAAAAGTATAAATAGGTTTTTTTTTAGTTCAGTGTATTTGAGTTTCATATTTTAGATTATATTTTAACATATGATAAATCATAATAATAGTTAGATTCTCTTTTAACACATGATAAATCATAATAATAGACCACAAATAGATTTTTACACAAAAAAAAACCAAATAGAAATGTCCATTTTTTAATTTTTGCAGTAAAATGCAATCCCACAAATTTTGAAGTAGTTATATGTAAAAGCCCCAAAATGAAAATTGGCTAGCTATCGTGAATAAGTGTAATTATTATATTTAAATTTAAATTTAATGAAAAATGTATATATTTACACACTTCTCGATCAAACCGAACATTTTACTGAACCAAGCCCGTATATATTACAGCGAAGGTGCTGTCGTAACAACTCCTAGTGCTTGCGGATTTTCCTGGGTATTATGGTTAGCAACAAACATAACGAATTAATCTTTTAATTATATTTGATATTCTAAATAACATCCGACGAACGAAAAAATAAAGGCGATGCATGGGAAAAATTTTAAGGTTTTGCTGGACATAAACGGATAAGAGATATACAGATCGGTAACTGTGATTTTCAAAATGTGTTGTAGGGCCGGGGTACTTGCCCGTTCTGGCCTAATGTAAAAGAACTAATTATATAGAACCCTCTGAAATATATTAAATTACAAACTATTGCGAACTAGGTGCAGGTGGATATCTCTCGTGGTTCGGATTTGAAACGCAGCTCAGCTTGTTAAGCATGGGTTTGGGCGAGGCGGGAGCACGCCACAAACACACATGGTTGGGTTGGGCTTGAAACCATGGGCGGTTTTCCCCAACCCTAAGAAAACCAACGACTGCCCAATTTTCAGACAAAACCATCAGCAAACCCCGAAACCCATCCACGGCGCGCAGAGACTCAAAACCGGCGGCACACCCACAACTTTCCTCAACCAATCTACGGACAGGACAGAATAGAAAGAGAGAGACGGTGAGAATCGCATGAGGAGGAATAAAACATCACGAGCCGATCCAATATGCGGCAAATTTTGGGGATTTGATTTTGAGGGAAGAGAGAGCAAAGCAGACCTCATTCGTAGAAAGAAAGAAACAAACATTACAAGAAAGGAAGAGGAGAGTTTCTAATTTCAGTTCGACCCCATATCTGGTTACATGGACGGAGGCGGCAGTGGCATGCCCAGCAGAGGAATCATGGCCAGCAGCGGTAGCAGCGGCAGCATTCCAATGCTCGGTTTGGAGATGCCCCTCCACCATCACCAACACCAGCAGCAGCAGCAGCAGAAGCAGCGGCTCTTATCCCTCCCTTCCCAACCACGCGAAGCTGACCATCACCAGCTTTCGCAAGCAATCAGGCAGAGCGCCTATGGCACCGGCATCTTCAGTTCCCGGAATGCCGGCAGCGGGAAGCAGCAGCCCGCATTGAGTTTAGAAGAAGACCATCCTCGATTCAGCGATGAGGCCGCCGCTGCCGCTGGTAGTGTCACTCTCGCAAAGACTAGTGTTGCACAGACGCCGTCTCCGTGGCAGAGGATGAAGTGGACGGACGGCATGGTCCGGCTTCTCATCACGGTGGTCTACTGCGTCGGAGACGATGGAGGCGCCGATGGAGGGGACCTCCAACACAACGCTGTCGGGGGTGCTGCTGGGAAGGGCAAGAAGGCGGCTCCTTCCGCGGGTCAAGGGCAAGGGCAAGGGCAAGGGCAGGGACAGGGGCAACAGCAGAAGAAAGGCAAGTGGAAGTCGGTGTCGAGGGCGATGATGGAGAGGGGCTACTGTGTGTCGCCACAGCAGTGTGAGGACAAGTTCAACGACCTGAACAAGCGGTACAAGCGGGTGAACGACCTGTTGGGGAAGGGGGCGGCGTGTCGTGTGGTGGAGAATCAGTCCATCCTCGACTCCATGGACCACCTGTCACCCAAGGCCAAGGAGGAAGCCCGCAAGCTCCTCAACTCCAAGCACCTCTTCTTCCGCGAGATGTGTGCCTACCACAACAGCGGTGGAAGCACCACCATCACGACTACCACTGGAGGAGGCGGCGGCGGCGGAGGCCCTCTTCCACCCGCACCTGCTCCGACGGACCAGGCTCAGCAACAGCACTGCTTCCATCGAGTTCCTGCTACTGCTGTCAGGAGTCTGGGCACGGCGAGATTAGCGGGGACTGTCGACGAGGAGGTCATGATCAGCAGGCACTTAGAGGGGCGCTGTGACGATGAAGATGAAGCGGACAAGGAGCTGGTGGATGACAACGAGTACGACGAAAATGAGGATGCGGATGACGATGACGACGAGGATCGCGAAGATGGCGAAATTCACTATAACTACAAGTATAAAGACCGCTCTAATCATACTATACACGAGGAAGTCGAAATTGGAGACGAGGAAATCAAGACGGGAGGAATCTCAAGCTCAAAGAGGCCGAGGACGTTGTCTATTCTGTATTCGACGTCATCTGGATCGTCACTTTCGCTGTCATCCCCTTCGTCCGCGTCGACCTCAATGCAACAGCTGAGAAGCGAACTGATGGGGATAGCAGCAGGAGGCAGCGAACAGCAGCAACAGCAGCAGAGGCAGTGGCTGAGAAGTAGGGGTGCGGAGCTGGAGGAGCGGCGGGTGGGACTCCAGAGCAGGGCCTTTGAGCTGGAGCGCCAGAGATTCAAGTGGCTCCGCTTCAGCAGCAACAAGGAAAGAGAGCTGGAGAGGACGAAGCTAAGGAACGAACGCCTGCGACTCGAGAATGAGCGTATGCTACTGCTGCTACGCCAGAAGGAACTTGAGCTGCTCAACGACACAATGCCCTTCCTTTCTACGGACGCTCGGGAGCAGCTTGCGCAAGCACGAAGCAACTTCAGGCATCCACCAACGGTCCACGAATCACCACCCCAACCAGCACTGCAATGATATTTGTTCAATAGTTGATTGTGTTGTATGTTTCTTTTATTCTTCCCCATATAAAATATTAATCCTCCCAACTCATTGAACTTCATGCTCCTACTTTCTGACGAATAGCAACACGCTTTCCCAAGCCGAACGATGGTCAAGAGTAAAATATGCTCCGCGAAGCTTAAATGGATTACTTTTATTTTACAAATAGATCGTCGAGAACATTGCCATTGCCAACAACGAATATAACCCACAGCAAACCAATAAACAGAAAGAAAGAAAGAACAAAATACAAACAAATAGACAAGTTTTATGGGAGGAAATACTTACAGGTGCCGGGGTTCTGTCAGCATGAGAAAGGCCCCTAATCATGAGTTATTGGCTTGCCTTCTTGTCAATATTTTTTTAAAACAAAATAACAAATATTCACTTATGTTATTAAAAATATGGAAAAAAATTATCAATTATTAATAAAAAATTATTCATCATATATTATAAATTTATAAAAAATATTTTGATTAAATTATTAAAAATATTTTTATTAATTAATTTAATTATTTTCATTCATTTTTATTTCGGATAATAAGTTTTTAATTTTTGGATGATCGGTTTGACAAAATTAAAATTTAAATTTTCAGTTTCATAAAATGGGATAATTAAATTTCTATACAAATTGAAGTAAGATAATTTATTTTTTATATTAAATTAATAATTATTTGTGTTTAAATCGAATGAGAATAATTTAATTTTTTATATTAACTTTAATTGGTAAAATTGAATTAAAATAAATTATTTTTGAATATTTTAATTCAAGTATTTTTTGTAAATCTATAATATAAGATAAAAAAATTACTAATAATAATAAGATATATAATTTTTCATAAATTCATAATAAAGTATATAACTTTTTTATTAAAAACTAAAAAAAAATGAACAATTACAATCCAACAAAGTCTGCTAGACTCCACGTTCTTCAAATGCACGAGTGATCGATTTTAAGAATAGTGAAGAACATTTTAAAAGGAGTATAAAAACAAAACAAGCAATATGAATTTGCCAAATTCAAATCATATGTCTTCCACAGTTTTATTGCCCACTTACAAAACAAAACTATTTAAGTCATGCTACTAGACTGTAATTTTTACGATAAGCACGATTAGACACTAATTTCATTTTAAATATAATTAAATTTTATTTTCAAATTAAATATAATTCACAGTTAATTCAATCAAATAAAACTCTCAACTCAAGCATGATCAATATAATATAAATTTAATGATACATTAAGTTATTAGATGATAATTTGAAAACATTCGGATGAATGCAAATCAAAACCAAAACTCTCAATCAAAATAATTAAAGGACAACCTCAAAATTGAACTTTATGAATTAAAAAGGTCAACAAAGTCGAGCTCAAACAACATGTTACAAACAAATGTGACTAAGCAAACAACTCATTTATACACTGAAATATTATAGGTTTAGTAACTTTTATAGTGGATTAGCTCACAAAAAAGGTAAGTCATATTTTAGTTGTAACTGAGCTTATTAGGCTTTGTTTGTTAGCGCTGAAATTTAGCGGAATGGTAATCCGAGATTAGTGCCACAACAAAAAATATAAAAAATTAGGGTCCATTTGGAACAGGTCAAGGTCGAGATCAAGGTCAAATAAATGGGTAAAGTGTAAAATACTAATGCGGTCAAATAAATATTGTTTGGTTACTGATCTGGCTAGCAGATGGTTAAAATTTTTTGTGGACAAAAATACCCTCCGGTTAGTATTGTTCACATACTATTATTCATCTTCTTTACGAGACCCACGACGTCGTTGGCCGAACTCAAGCGTGGAGCTTGCCGATCGAGCTTGTGCGGGCAGTGATGGCGGAGATTGGGGCGGTGATGGACGGCAGCATCCCGGGGGGGGGGGGGGGGGGGGGGCGGGGGGAAGGTGGAGGGGGGAGGGGGGTGGGGTGGGGGGGGGGGGGGGGGGGGGGAGGAGATTATATAATTAGGGTTTTGGCTGGGCCGATTTGAGCCGTTGGATCGAAATCTGACGGTTCATATGAACCGGGGGTATTTTAATCAAATCCTTATTATAATTAAAATGAATTAAATAATATTAATGCGGTCAAATTTTTAGTGTTTGAAATATAATATGGTCAAGGCGAGGTCACCCTGACCCTGACCCCGTTCCAAACGACCCCTTAATGTCATTTCTCTCTTATCCACCTTATTCTAAAATGATGATATTAACTTGAGTATAAGAGCATTCGTCACTGTAGAGTTTTTAATAATTTTTTTTATGATGTCTCTTTATTATAAGTTGGCAAAAAACAATATAGTAGATTGGAATCTCAAAAGAACTCTTACACCGAAACCGATTGTGAATCGAGAATTATTGACAAAATTAAATTTAACACATCTAATACAATTGATTAGGTTCATTACAAGTAGACCCAATATAATTATATATAATTCTAAACGCAACCCCAATAATTAAAAATCACTTGAATTCAAAATACAACCACTAACATATTTTGAATTCAAAATATTATTTCAATGAAATTAAATTAATTCAGTATTAAATTCGAATTTAAGTCGAGTTGCTACCTTACTTACCTCCATACCATTATCTCAATTAATCACATCTCCACAAAAGTATATAATATTATTAAAAGCTTATAAAAATAATTTATCAGAAATTAATTTTAACATCATAAGATAATAAAAATTATAACCATCAGACTAAATAATTCAATTCATATAACTTACAAAACTTATCACAATAATCTAATATATAATAATATTAATTATGATTTGTCAAAATTCTACCTAATTTCTATATTATTTGTCATCAAATCATAAAATAAACATCAATAATAATAATAATAATTGTATAGGGATCAAAAGAAGGATAATTCTACAATGATGGGAAGACTGCACTTATCTTGATATTCAAATCATCTTGCATTATATATTTAACCACACTCATAGTCATTGATATTAATATTGACAAATTTTTATCATTTTCAACCGAGGCCTCAAAAATATAAAATTTTAAGAAATTAAATCATCCTATTTAAATATTTAAAATAATAAATCACTATAATATTTAAATTAATTAATTAAATCACAATCAATCGATAAAAATTATATTATAATAACGGGTGTCTCACAAAGGGGATGTGATGACATATGACCGCAAAACAAAAAGGGAATAAAAAAAAGGAGAAATTTAATCTGGAGCAGGGGGTAAAAGCTAGTGTTGGGGAGGTAGTCGTAGACGAGAAGTCTCTCCTGTTTGGCGTAGTAATATGCGTGAAGAGTGACGAGGTTCGCATGCCGCAAGCGACCGACGATGCATATGTAAATGTCGACGTCCTCCCAAAACTAGTTGCAGCATGTGAACCGCTTCACTGTGCCATGCGCCTGTCCACCCAACGCCGGCCTATGCACAATCACCAGCCTGATTTCTTAGCATCTATGTGATGCCTGCAACAAGTCGAATTGCTTCATCCTCCTTTCGCCTCGCCGCTTCCACTGCAGCCATGGACATTTAACTTACTATTATAGCTCAAGTTATTAACTGTTTCGGACAAATTTCAAAATTTTAAATTACTAGTTTATCCAATAAAAATTTAAATTTTTTAATAATAAATTAAAATATCCTACATAATTAATTACAAAAATTTGTTGACAAATACTTACAATAATAGATGATGAAAACCAAAAACCTGTTAAGAAATTAGAACACATTTCTGCAGGTTTCCAAAAAACCATCGCTGCTTTCTATTTTGATTGATTATTTTACTTTTTTATTCTTCCCGAATAAAAATTCGCGTGGTATGCTGATGTTAATTTGGACTGACGGTTCGCCGAATTGAACCGTATCTAATACAATGCGAAACCTGCAGTACGACCCTCCCGTTATAATATGCTATAATAATTTTACTTTTTTATACTAATAATTACTAATAAAATGGAGTTTTTTAAAAAATTTAAAAAATTAAAAAATGTTAAAAAAGTAAAAGATTAAAAAGGACTATTGGTTGACTGAAAATTTTGCATCTAAATATTTTTCCTTTAAAAAATTTTCCGGATTATTAATAGGCTCATTCTCTATTCGCAACTTCAGGATCGAAACGAAGTAGGGCGGTAAAGTTTCGAGAGCGCGCATTGATTTGGCGGGGGAAATCAAGCAGCGACCCCCAAGCCAAAGCGAGCGCGCGGGATAGTATTTCTCTCTCCCTTTTTCTCTTGCTTGCTTGATTGCTCTCCGCCGCCGCCTGAACGAATCTGTATTTTAATTGATGCTGATGCGGATGGGAAATAAGGCCACCGACGACCAGATCGCTCTTGTCCGCTCCGTCGTCGGCCGGGATTTTTCCGATATGGACGTCATCCGAGCCCTCCACATGGCTCACAACGACGCCGCAGCGGCAATCAATATCATCTTCGACACCCCTAGGGTTACCAGCGTCCGCCCTGCGCCCAATCCTACTCCAAACAAGAAAAAAAGCCCTAATGATCTTTCCCCGGTTCCCACGCCGGCAACCACAGAGATCTTCCGCCAGGTCCCCGCCGATACGCACTCATTCTGCCCCGCGACAGACGCCGATTGGTGGCTTGTCGGGACATCCGAGCTTGCAGGGCTATCCACCTGCAAAGGCCGGAGGATCAAGGCTGGCGACAAGGTCAGCTTTTCCTTCCCTCCCGCAAACAGGCCGATCTCACCTTCCTCCACCAAGTTTCCAGGCCGGGGACGCTCGGTTGCTTCTTGTTCGGAAATAGCGCGTTTCTCCACTGCAGAACATGGAGAGGTCTGTTTTCGTAGTACAAGGATCTCTCTCTTGCTCTCTCTCTCTCTCTCTCTCTCTCTCTTCCCCTTTTCGTCTTCTTCCTATTGATTTTCGTTGGAAAGTGATCGCATCTCAGTGATTAACTTCCACAGCACGTCAGTAGTCGTCCTGTTTCATCCCATCTCTTTCGCTGTAACCTTTCCTTGATTGCCGGCTTTCAGATTGGTCGCATTCCAAATGAATGGGCGCGCTGCCTGTCCCCTCTGGTCAGGGAGAAGAAGATCCGGATCGAGGGCTTTTGTAAATCCGCTCCAGATATTATTGGCATCATGGACACCGTTCTTTTGTCAGTCAGGTGTGCTCCAGATTAATCGCACACCGTTTGGGTTACAAAACCAGAGTACTATTTTATTATTAGGAATATCATATTCTTTGTGACTTTTCGTTGAGAATTCAATTGTTTTTTCCACAAATTCAGTAGCATATTATGCATTCTGAGCTTTCTTTTGTGTTTGTAGCGTGCACATTAATAGCCTGATGTTTAGCAAGCAACACCAGTCACCGGTGACGTCCCATCGTTTTGCCACAGAGGAGTCTACAGTCCATCCGCTTCCCACACTTTTAAAGTTGCTTGGTCTTACTCCATTTAAGAGAGTGAGTTGCTTTTATACCTAGCTTGTTACTTTCTTCGCCACTTACATCCATCATTTTCATTCTATTGTAATAATGTTTTTCTATTTTGTGTCTAAATATAAGCAGGCAGAGATTACTCCTGATGATCTTTACACAAAGAAGCGTCAAATGGAATCAAAGGTACTTTGTAATATTGGTTCCTTTTCCCATTTCAGTGGTTCAAGTTTCTCTCCTAATTGTTTTGGTTATGCAGGTGGGTTCTGGAGCACTTGCAACTATTCTACCTGCAGAGAAATCTAGGAAACTCTCTACTAGTGGGAATAAAATCGAAAGTGATCATGAGATCGTTGCAGATTCGGATGTGGATCACATTGTCGGGATTACAAATAGTTCTGAGCTGGAGGTGCTTATTGATTTCTGAGTTCCTTTGGCTTATCTGCAGTAATCTGATTTTGCCATCTCTAATTTGTTTTTTTGTGATTGTGTATTTATCTCCTTGTTTTTGTAGGAATTGTGTCCACCTGACACTCTGCTTTGTGACTTGCGACCATACCAGAAGCAGGCTCTTCATTGGATGGTGCAACTGGAGAAAGGAAAATGTTTGCAGGATGCCGCAACAACCCTTCATCCATGCTGGGATGCATATCGTCTTGCTGATAGGTGTGTCAGACATTATGGGCTTATTCTGTTTTGTATACTTGAAAAAACCATGGCTAACTGCATATTTTTAATGCTTAGGAGGGAGCTCGTTGTTTACTTGAATGCAATTACAGGGGATGCTACTGCTGAATTTCCTAGCACTCTCCAAATTGCAAGAGGAGGAGTATGCGATGATTCATATTACTACAACTTCTTCTTCCTTTTCTATTAAAAGAAATTTGGCCTGTTGCCAGGTATCTGACTCCATCATTCATTTCAAAGATATTGGCAGATGCAATGGGCCTTGGGAAGACCATAATGACTCTCTCTCTCCTTCTTGCTCATTCTGGGAAAGGGGAATCACCTGCCTCCCTGGTTATTCAGACCTCTTCTGAAGCAAATGAAAGTGGTCATCTGGCCGAGCTGTCTCCAAAAGCTACTAGGAGACTGACAGGCATCTCTGGGTTCCCTAAGCTGTTCAAGTCAAAAGCTTCCCTAATGAATGGTGGCAACTTAATTGTTTGTCCCATGACACTGCTTGGTCAGTGGAAGGTAATATGGTCCAATCAATTGCTGATTATCATCATTAGGATGTTTCTTCATTAGATTTGCCTGCACTCGCTATGAAATAGGAACTTCACTTATGCTGATTGACAGGCTGAGATTGAAACCCGTGTGCGACCTGGTTCTCTTAATTTATATGTTCATTATGGACAAAGTCGTCCAAAAGATGCAAAACTACTAGCAGAGAATGATGTTGTTCTGACCACCTATGGTGTTTTAGCTTCAGAATTTTCAGCTGAGGTGAACTTTGTGTTCCTACTTTCGACAAATTCTTCATTTTCTCAATTTTAAGAACCTGACTATTTTCAGAATAAGATTAATGATATCCTCAATGTTAGAATGCTGAAGAAAAAGGTGGACTCTATTCAGTCCGATGGTTCAGGATTGTGCTTGATGAAGCACACACTATAAAATCATCCAAGAGCCTAATTTCTGTGGCAGCCTCTGCTCTAACTGCTGATAGGAGGTGGTGTCTAACAGGCACTCCTATCCAGGTAAAGTTAACTTCTGATGCTATTTTCATCATATCCTTTAGTTTATTCTGATGATCGCTTTTGATGGTTAATATTCTGCTTTTAGATTCAGTTACTCGATTTTTCAAATTTTTTGAAGAGAACATGTATTTGATCTCAATAAATACCATTTTTTACTTTAAGAATCAGTTTTGAAAAGCCATATTGTTTACTGTATATAGCTAGAACTCTTCATGTTTATCTGCAATCTCAAGATTCTCAGTCATTATGATCATCTTTGGCAGAATAATCTGGAAGATTTATTCAGCCTTCTTCGATTTCTCAGAGTAGAACCTTGGGGAAACTGGGGACTGTAAGTCATGCTAACCATTAATAATATTTCTGCAATCTTGGTGTCTGACTCATTTTTTTGTGGATTTTTTCCCTGTTTTCTTTAGATGAAACATTGATTTGCACTCAACATTTCATGTTTCTTGTCCATGCTTATTTTCTGAAAACACCAACTCATGGGTTATGTTCTGTGTATAATTATTCATTGTTTGGTTGTTACTCTGATAGTGGTTTTCCACTTAGTAACAATGGCAATACCAACTTGCTCAAAAAAAAAAAAAATCATTGTTCTGTTTGTTTACTTCAGCTTGTTGATTGTTATCATTGTCATCATCATCATTATTATTATTTTTATTTATTCATTTATTTTATGTTCTTGAGCATTGCAGGTGGCATAGACTTGTGCAGAAACCCTATGAGGAAGGTGATGAGAAGGGTTTAAAGCTGGTACAGTCCATATTGAAGCCAATAATGTTGAGAAGAACAAAATTAAGCACAGACAAAGAAGGAAGGTAAACAGCTTAGCACATCAAAAACGGTTAGTGGATAATCTTTCAAGTTCATTTCTGTATCTAATTTTTATCTTTTTCAGGCCAATTCTCGTTCTTCCTTCAGCAGATGTTCAGGTAATTTACTGTGAGCTGACAGCAGAAGAGAAGGACTTTTATGAAGCTTTGTTTAGACGGTCAAAGGTATATTTTTGTTTGCTGTAGATGCTATATGATTAAGTTCTTGTTGTTCAGAAGCTTGTGGTTTACATTTCAAGCCTTTATTCAGGTTAAATTTGATCAGTTTGTTGAGCAAGGACGGGTTCTCCACAATTATGCCTCAATTTTAGAGCTACTCTTGCGTCTTCGCCAATGTTGTGATCATCCATTCCTTGTAATGAGGTAGAATTTCTGTTACTGTGCAAAAGTATTGATACATCTAAAATTTCCAGGTTTATTTTCTTAGGGAGATGTCTGTGACTTCTGGTAGTTATGTACATGATGTACTATAATCATTATTTATCTTATACATCTAAAATTTCCATGTTTATTTTCTTAGGGAGCAAGATGTCTCTGATTTCTGGTAGTTATGTACATGATGTACTATCATCATTATTTATCTTTGGTAGAAATTTTGGATCAAGGGTATTGCTAATGCTTGAGTAGTCTACTTAGAGGAAAGACTGTCCGAGGTCACTGCAGCCTAAGTCTTGTTCTTAGGGCCTTTTTACTCAATTCAATGCCTGCTTTGCACTGATATGTTTGTAAGGCTGCATGCAGACAATTAGTATTTATAATCTTGGTAAAGGAAAGTGATTATGGTATTACAGTTCCGGTTAACTGGATTCTGATGGAACTACATGGAAAATCTTTAGATGCCTGCAGTCTGTATTGTATATAATTTCTATTAACTTGTGTTTTCTATGGACTATTTGATGTGATCAGTCGTGGTGATACACAAGAATATGCAGACCTTAACAAACTTGCAAAGCGTTTCCTTAAAGGTGATAAGGATGCTGTTGGTGTAGATTCTGGTAATATTCCTTCAAGGGCATACGTTGAGGAAGTTGTGGAGGAGTTGCGGAAAGGCAAAGAAGGAGAATGTCCAATATGCCTTGAAGCTTTTGAAGATGCCATATTAACACCATGTGCTCACTGTATATGCCGAGAGTGCCTCTTGGCTAGCTGGCGGAGTGCTGCATCTGGTCTTTGTCCTGTTTGTAGGTATCTCTCTCTCTCTCTGACTTTCTTTCTTTCTGTCTCTCAATTTATTATTTTAGAATTTTATCTTCTTTGTGGGGGTTATTCTTGCGCTTCATTTTCTCTTGTGCAAATTTACGATACAGGCTTTACTCATCTACAGGAAACTGATCCACAGGCAGGATCTTATAACTGCTCCTACTGACAGCCGTTTTCAGATTGACATTGAGAAGAATTGGGTGGAATCCTCGAAGGTTACTGTTCTTCTACAGGAACTAGAAAAGCTTCGGTCTTCTGGTTCAAAAAGTATCATCTTCAGCCAGTGGACTGCTTTTCTGGATCTTCTGCAAATTCCTCTCTCTCGGTAATATAGTTGCTAACTTTTATGTATGATACACACATTTTTTTGGGAAGCAAACTCTTCTAATATGAAACTGAGTGCAACTTGCCTGCAGGTCACTAATAAAAAGTTCATATCATATTTGAGTCACATATTCTGCTAAGGCACATACTGGTAGAGATGTAAATTTCTGGAGTACTACCAATGTATAATTTTGAAATTGGAAAACAACTTCAGGATTGAAAAGGGTAAATAGGAGTTGATGGACAGTTAAAATTGTCTTATGTTTTAGTATTTTCGTGGAATTTATGGAACCTACCATGCACTATATATGCTAGCTATTTAAGGATCCCAACAGAAATCCATTCTTAAGAATCTCATAACTATTCTAGCTTTCTGAGTAAATAGGAGTTGATGGATTGTTTTATGTTTTAGTATTTTCTTGGAATTTATGGAACCTAACATGCAGTGTGAAGTTAGATAACACTATCCATTTGATTGATGAGCTCTATCTTTCGGTGGCTCCATAGACTAGGTTGGGGGCTATGTGTGCTGAGTGAGAGGCAGTAAATTCGTCTTCTGTTTACTCAGTGGAATGACCAAATTTCTTTATGATTTACTCAGAAAAAATATAACATTTGCTCGTTTGGATGGGACTTTAAATCAACAGCAGCGGGAGAAAGTACTTAATCGGTTTACAGAGGATAAAAACATTTTGGTATGTCATTTGGCTGCTGCTTCTTTCTTCTTTTGTTCCTTTGTAATTGTTTTGTATGTCAACTGTACCAGGTACTGTTGATGTCGCTAAAGGCTGGTGGTGTTGGAATAAACCTTACTGCTGCAAGCAATGCGTTTCTCTTGGTATGTGGAATTCTCTGTGTATTCCTTTTGGTTGAAGTTGGATCATGTGTTCTTGAGCCAAATGTTAGTAATTCCTGTTAAGGGTCTTAGATGTTCATCATCCATACAACTTCTGAAAACTTTAATCCCCCAAAATGGAATGCTTCCTTAACTGTTCATTTTTCCTGTAGGATCCTTGGTGGAATCCAGCTGTTGAAGAACAGGCTATTATGCGCATTCATCGCATTGGCCAAACTGAAAATGTTTTCATCAGAAGGTTTATTGTAAAGGTAAAATTAACTAAAGCAATTCATTTTGCTCAAATCAAATATTCATGTCTCAGCTGCATGCAATTGGACTCCTGTGGAAGTTACTTGAATGCTGTACATGTGCATGAACGAATACATGTGCCAGGTCAGATGGATAGAATTATTGCCAACATTACACTTTGTTCTTAAAAAATGGTCTTGTTCAACTATGATTTTCCTGTCTTTGACTCTCTGAGACACGGGATTTTTACAGCACACATAGTTGCTAAATTTCTCTACAGCTTGAATGTGTTATTTATTTCCAGTTGAGGGTTGTGTTTGGATGAATTTGGGATAGCTGTATGATGATCGTGTGCTGATCATATTGTTGGTGCCAATCCAAATAGGCCCTAAGCAGTTGGTAGTAAACCTTGTTAGCCATTGAGGATTCCATTAACCTGAGCTTAAGAGAAAATCTATAGCTTAGGCTTCTGAAAAATCTGACCTTTCAGAAATCACCTTATGAAATGGGATGGTCCCAAAAACAAAGCATGCAAAAGGACAAAAACAGGTTCTTCTATTCTATTTTAGCATATTTGGTATGTTCATTTATGAGGTTTGTGGGATTGAGGTGCTATCTTCACATCTGTTGAATTTTCTACTTCCAATAGCCGATTTTTTAGATTGATTGATAGATTGACATTCTCAAATCTTTTGCAAGTCTGTACTATTGTGCAGATACTTACCTGTTACCACATATAAGTAGGTATAAGGAGCGGCATCTCCTTGCTCATGTCAGTGGTCATATATACAGTGGTACCTCACTGCATTTTGTGACAGATTTGGCTAGCAGCACTAGAAAACCATTACTTTATGTAAATCCATCTTCACACAACATCACTATTTAGCTATTTGCTTATATTCATAATTTGCGAAGAGCTTGTTTGCTTGGTCAGAGAGACCAAAGGATTTATTGCAAAAAGAAATACAAACAAACATACAATCTCTCTGCCTTTGGTTTGGAATAATACTACCAACCACTATCCACCATTGAGAAACTGAATTTTACTTTCTGGTTCACTCTTGATGGAAGCGAACTCATAAAAGCATTCCATTGCGTGGAGCTATTTTCTTCTTAGTTGAGTGGACACCAGTGAAGTATTTGTGGGAACTACAACTTGCAGGGAACAGTTGAGGAAAGAATGGAAGCTGTGCAGGCACGGAAGCAGAGGATGATCTCTGGGGCCTTGACTGATCAAGAAGTTCGCACGGCACGTATAGAGGAGCTCAAGATGCTTTTTACTTGAAAAGTAACTGCAAAAGGCAATCTTAAACTTTCAGATGTCACATACCATGGAAGAGGGAGAGTTTTTGCTCTGTTGCCATTGCATTGCCTAGGTAAATGCCCGGCGCCTGTGCTCCTTGAATTCGTGGCTCATGAGAAACATAAACAAGGGAGACTTTTTTTGGTTGAAGGATGATGAGCAATTTAGGTTCCTTTCAGGGCTGAAAATAGGCCTGGCTTGTCTCTGTCTTGAACTGAATCATTATTGAATTTTTGCTTGTTCTCTGTTCGAGGAAATCTGTTTCCAGGTCTGGTCCAAAGAATGTATGCCGGCCGCTCAGGCAGCTTGGCCAGGACTGGAGGGTACTGTAACTGTTTTCTCTACTGTAAAACATAACATTATCAAATTGAAGAATATTTTAATAGGATTAGTCTCCATTTTGATTACCCACAATGAAAAAGAGGGTAATCTGTTTTGAGCTGTTGTATGTGATTGGTCTGTTGGTTATAGGCTTTTATTTATGTGATACTCAGTCCAAATAAGAGTTTTATCTTCTGTAAAATTGAAATTTTTTAAAAATTATATGTATTTGTTAAGATTTTATGCAAAATTAAAATTCTCTTATATAAAAGAAAAATAGAGAAAAAAAAAGAGGTTGAGAAAATTAAAGAGATTTATTTTTGAGGTTTAAAATTTATGATTTACATATATAATGATTTAGTTAAGTAAATGAGTCATTTTATTGTATATTAATTTATGATATTTTTTGATAATTTATGAAATTATTGTGTTGTTTGTCATTCATATCAAAATTTAATTTATGATACTTGTTTGAATTATTGAAAGTTTATATTTTTGGATCTATAAAGAAGATAAATATTGAGATTTTTGTTAGTGAACTATTAAAACTAGTTGTTATGAAATTATATAAATATTAAAAAAAGATTATGTAAAATATTTATTAGTACAATTATACTATAATTATCCCTTTTAGTGAGAGAAAATAAGGACTATATCAATATAAATATGTGTTCGCAAGGAATCAACTTTGCTTTGTTACATGAGTTTAGATATTATGTGTGTGAAGTAATCACAATAGTTAAGTATGAAATTCTATGTTTTGACATGATCTTGAGTTAAACGTATGATTATAGTTTATACTACATATTAAAAAGTTTTTTCAAATGAGAAAGTGAATTTATTTTCAAACTTCTGAATGTTATAATATAACTTTGTTAGCAAGTCTTATATATTATTAATTTATGTCCAATTTAATTTTAAAAACTAAATTATATGTATATTATAACACAAATTATTCATTTACTTACAAATTGAAACTTTGTTTTTAAAAAAATATTAAAATGAGTTATGCTAGCTAATAGAGATGTTATATTTTACTATAATTGAGATAAATATGCAAATTTATAAGTTCGGATTAGAATTGCTCCCGTGCATTATGAAAATTCTATTATTATCAATTTGTGAGTTATTATTTTCATTTTGTTGTGTCTATTAGGCTTGCATACTCATTGGACTCAAATTTGGGTTAGTGATAATTTACTTACAGATTTTTTTATAAATATGTTCTTAAAATCTTTCCTAATTGCATATTCATTCTTAAAATTTTAAAATTACATATTTCTTGCTATATTCTTAGATTTCTTACATATATTTCTTTATATGTGAAAAAAAATCTTGAATCAAGTTTACTTATCTTTGTAAAAAGTTACTTTTCCCCTTCATTTCATGTAAAATATGTACGTTGATTATATTTACTTTATTAATTTTTCCCAACACTGCAGCCGATAGAAAATTAATAGATTAAAAAAGGAATTTTTTTAGAGTAAAATATGTAAAATATTGTTAGATTTCACGAATACTTTAAAAATATGGTCAATAAAAAATTAATAGGTCAAATATAATCAAAATATAACTAAATAAAATAAAGTATAAAATTTGTTATAAGTAATTTTAATCAAGATGATTAAAATTTCTTTATATATATCTGAATACGAAAATATGTATAAGGAATCCAAAAATATAAAAAAATAATTTTAAAAATATAAGTATACACAAATAAATAATTAATTAATTAAGAAAAATTTTAGAAAGGTATATATTGAAACCTATATTTATTTGTTCTATTTAATGTTCTTTCCCATAAAATTTTGGGTACGGGTTAGCAAGGTTTGGTTAGGAAATATCAAATTAAATTAATATAATAGATTGAATATTAAATATAATGTTTGTAATATATATATTAGAGTCTATTTATTCAATTTAATTTTGATCATATATACAACCTTCACAATTAATATGAACAATAAAAAATACCAAACTTTCCACTTACCTTTCACTTTCAGGTGTTCTAGAGGAGACTTTATAGAGTGTTGATCCATATCTATTTATTTGTTCTCATGTATGACATTTGTTTTTGCTTTATGTGAGAAATAAAATAATCAAATAATACCATTCTTAGTTCCATAGAGACTGGTGAATTTTTTACTTTTGTCTACCCATCTTTGGAAAATGAAGTATGAATTTTATTAATTGTATTGTGTTTCTTTGTACGGAAAAGAATTATTGACTCTAATTAAATAAAAAATTAAAATAAAGTATATAAAATGATTATATTTAAATACATCCTATATATTTATCAAATGAATTTGTGATCGATGGCCATATATGAGATCTTTGAAAGGTCAATTGCATATACGTTTTTCAAAATATACAAAATTGCAGATAAATTTTGAAGATTTTGAAAATTACACTTAGCTCCTACTCTATTCAACTCTAACTAGATATGTAAAATTACTTCCATGCGCGTAGAGTTATACGAGTAAAGCCCTCGCTACTCCGACAAACAGTGACCTCCGCGGGCGAGATCTGGGAGTGTTCTGGCGACTTCTTCCCATCCACCAAAACTCCAGATCTCTCGTCCAGTCTTTCTCTGCCTCTTGCTCTCTCTTCTTTCTCCCCCACCTCTCGGATTTCAAATTTCTTTTCTAGGGTTTCGAAGATCACCGGCGATGTCGAAGAAAGGAAATCGGAGGCGAGCGGCCTCGCTGAGAGCGATCGGACGATGTACTCCGCCTTCTGCACCGCCGCCAACTCGCTCTCCTTGCTCTACACGCAGGCCATGCACCAGCAGAAGCTCTTCTTTCAGGACGGTGAGCGCCACGCTCTGGTTTGCTCTCTTTGCTCTGAATACTTTTCCTTATGTGGTTATATGGGAGAACTTCTGTGCGTGATTGCTTTCTTCTGTCGTTCTTGACGAAATCGATCAGGAGGGCCAGGGTTTTCCGAATGGCGTTTATAGTGAAATTGGTTCAGAGGGATAGGGTTTTCTGACTGCTTTCTAGTGAAATTGCATCAGAACGCTAGGGTTTTCTGGCTGGTGTTTATCGTGAAATTGATCCGGAGGGTCATGGCTTGTTGGCTGGTGTTTATAGTGAAATTAATCTGGAGCGTTAGGGTTTTCTGGCTGGTGTCTTTTTTGTAAAATTAATCTGAAGGATTAGGGTTTCTGACTGGTGCTTATTGTGAAATTGACCGGGAGCCTTAGGGTTTCTGATTGGTGTTTATACTTTCTGTTGGTTGGCATTACGTTCTTCCCTCTATGCTATTGAATTTTGTCATTCACTAAAACTCATTGTCATGCTGCAACATCTTTAAGGTTTAAGTGATCTGTGTTGCTTGCGATGTGTCATGTCTTAGTCCTGTGTGGACACATTCTACTTTGTCTAATCTGTGGTTTTGTACATCTGTTGAACATTGGAATGGATGATATTTCCATATGTTGATCATTTTATGTAACCATTAGGCTTTCGTTTAGATCTATTTACAATTTGATTCACACCCTTAAACATAAATTGATTTTCTCCATCTCTTAAACATAGTTTTTTTTTTCAAAAATAACTGTTTGTCCTTGATATTTAGGCTTTAATCATTAAAATTTGTTATTTCTGAATTTATTTCAACTTCTTTATATGCTTGCTTTGAACAGAATTTTCATTTATTTACACTTTTTTTGTTGCTTTATAAAATCTCATTTATCCTTTTTAAGATTATATGCTTGCTTTGAACAATTTTTTTAATGCACTGGTGGTTCATCCATCTTTTCCAAAAAAAACTTTTTTTTGTTTGTTTACAATTTTCTCATTGTTTTCTAAAATCTCATTACTTTTTTTTAAGATTAGGCCTACTTTTTATTACTTTATTATATTTGAGAATTTTATTATTACTTTTTAAAAATAAGTGGTGGTGTTTAAATTTTAAATTTTTGGGCCTTTAATGTTCAATACGAGTCTTTTTTTTTAACATTTAGAGATCTTCTTTTCCCTTATTTTATTTTTTATGCTTTGTTTTAGATTCTTTGATTATTTACGTTTTAGCTATATTTTTCTTCTTCTTCTTCTATTTTTTGTTTTAATTTTCTCATCTTCTTATTTAAAATTTTTATGCTTTATTTTATATATTTTTTGATTTTTGAGTTTCAAAAGTTTTAGCTTCTTCTTCCTATTCTTCAATTTTCTGTTATATGTTTAATTCAATTTTCTTTCTTCTCTTCTTCATTGTTAATTTTTCTGTTTTACTTCAGTTCTGGTCATCATCATCTTACTTCTCGTTCTTCATTTTCAAATTTTCTGCTTTATGATTTAATTAAATTTTCTTCAATTTTTTCTTCAAAATTTTTTATGATTTGTTTTAGATTTCCTTGATTTTGAGTTTTAAAAGTTTTATCTCCTTCTCCTTCGATTTTCTGTTTTATTTTTTAACCCAATTTTCTGTGTTTTTTTTTTTTGAATTTTCTGTCTTTTGTTCTAATTTAATTTTATTCTTCTTCGAATTGTTATGCTTTATTTCAGATTTCTTTGATTTTGGGTTTTTCTTCAACTTCTTGTTTTTGTTGTTCTTCTTTTTCTTCAATTTTCTGTTTTAGAGTGTTGATTCAATTTTCTTTGTCTTCTTTTCATTCTTCTTCAATTTTCTTTTTTTATGTTTCAATTCAATTTTGTCCATCTTCTGCTTTTCTTCCTCCTCTTCTTTGTCTTAGTAATTTTTAGTTTTCTATTATTGTCTTTTCATCTTTGTCTAGAATTTTATATTTTATGTTTTAATAGTTCCATCTTCTTCTTTTTCCTCTTGTTCTTTTTCGGTTCTTTTAATAGTTTGTGTTTTAGTTGTTCTCTCTGTTTCTGTTTTATGTTTTAGTTCTTGTATTTTTTTTGTTTTAGGTTGTCTTTTCTTGTTGTGTTTATAAAGTTCTTTAGTTCTCCTTCTTCTTCTTTAATTTTAGTTTTATGTTTTAATTTTTCTTCTTTAGATTTTAGTTGTTCAAATTTTCGGTTTTCTGTTGTTAATGTTTTTTAGTTCTTCTTCTTCTTCTTCTTCTTCTTTAATTTTCAGTTTCATGATTTTGTTCAAATTTTACTTTTTGTTCTTCAGATTATAGTTGTTCAATTTTTCTGTTTTCTTTTTTTAAAGTTGTTTTTCTTCTTTTTCTTGTCATCTTCTTCGTTGTCTTCTTCTTCTTCTGTTCTTTGTTTAAAGTGATTTTAATTCTTCATTTTTTTGGTTTGTGTTTTAGTTATTCTTTTGCTTCAATGTTGTGTTTTCTGTGTCATAGTTCTTTTGTTTAATTTTCAATTGATATTTTGGTTATGGCTTTAGATGTGTTTTTGTTTTAATTCATATTCTAATTGTTTGTTATTTTCTAGTTTGTGTTGTTGTTACTCTTCTTTAATTTTCCTTTTTATGTTCTTTCTCCTTCTTCCTCCCTTTTGTCTTCTTCTTCTTCTTCTTCTTCTTCATATTTTGGTGTTCTTGTTGTATATGTGTGTGTCTTAATTCATATTTTCGTTCATTATTTTTGGATTTAAAATCTTATTTTTCTTCAATTTTGTGTTTGATGCCATGTTCTTTGGGTTTAATTCTGCTTATGGTTTTAAAAGTTCTTTTTCTGTTTTATTCATTTAATTAATATTTTTATTGTTTGTTGTTTTTCTGGTTTATGTTTTTGTTTTTGTTCTTCTTCTTCTTCTTCCTCTTCCTCTGTTTATAAGTTCTTCTTGTTCTTGTTTATTTTAGTTTTTTATTTTCTGGGCTATCTTCTAATTTATATTCACCAGTTTTCTGTTTTATGTTCTAGTTCTTTTTATTTTAAACATCTTATGGTTTTAAAATTTCTTGTTTGTGTTGTTCTTTTTCTTCTTGTCTTTTCGCTTTCATCAATTTTCTGTTTTATGTTTGAATTCATATTTTCTGATTGTTCAATTTTAGTTTTTATTTCTTTTTGATTTCTGTTTTTGTTGTTCACATTTTATTTGACCTTTATTTTCTGGATGTTTTAATTCTTCTTATTCAAATTTCTATTTTACTTCTTAACATTTCTTTTTTCTTGAATTTTCTGTCTTGTCTTCTAATTTAATTTTCTTCTAATTTTTTCTGCTTTGTTTCTGATTTTGTTGATTTTGGGTTTATGCTCTTGCTTAATCTTGTTTATCTTTAATTTTTGTGGTTTGTTCCTCAAATCCTTCTTCTTCTTCTTCTATTTTATATTTTAATTTGTGCTATTTCAAAATTCATTTTTCAAAGTCTTTTATATTGGTTCTAGATTTTTCTGTCTTTGCCATTTATTATTGTTCTTTAAGTTTTTTATGCTTTAGTTGAAATTTTACTTTTAATTTTTTTGTCTGTCTTTATCTTCTTTTACATATGTTTTTTAGATTCTTATTTTTTTTTCCGGATTTTATGTTTTACTTTATATTATATTTAAGTTCTTCCTGTTTAATGTTTTTTAAATGTAGAACTTCATCCTCCACTTTTATTTTAATATTTGTCATTTAATTTTCTTTTTTTGATTTAATGTTTAAATACAAGTGTTTAATTACTTTCTTAGTTTTCTCATTTCTGTTTTATTAACTTCTTTAATTTATTTTTTTTATTTTCTAATTTTTTTAAGGTTTATTTCTTGAGATTTCTGTTTTTGTTTTTCAAGGTCTGATTTTTTTTATTTTACTACATTATTTTCAATCATTATTTTATTTAATTTTATGTTGTATTTTTCTGTTTGTTCTTTTTTGTTTTTTGTTCAACTTCATTTTTATTTTATTTTGGTTTTTTGGATTTTATATTTTTCTTTAATTCTCTCTTTTTTGTTTTGCATTTTTTCTAATTTTGAGTTTTGTAGTTTTAGCTGTCTGATTAATTTTTTTCCTCTTTAAAGTTTATAATGTTTTGTTTTAGATTGCTTAAATTTTGAGTTATAAGGTTTTAGATTTATCTTTTTGTTAGTTTTCATCTTAAACTGTCTATTTTTGGTTTTAGTTCTTTAATTTTACTGTTTAAAGTATTTTTTTAATTTTTTTAATGATTTACTATTCTTTTTTTTTGTTTTAAGTCTTCAAATTTTGTGTTTCACTTCTTTATTTTTTTCTTATTTCATCTTTTTTAATTAAAATTATAATTGTAGTTTTTTGGATATTCTTTTTTATAGTTTATAATATTAATTTTTATGTCTACTCGTCAAATTTTTACTATATTTTTGTAAGTTCATATATATATATATATATTTATTTATATTTTTGAAATTTTTTATTCTTAAAATTTTCACTTTTTCTTCATTAATTTTTTAATTAATCTTTAATTTGTATTGTTCGTTTGTATATTTTTGGCTTATTTTCATTTTTTGATTTTTTAATTGTATTTTTAAACAAGTCAAATACCCTAAATCCTAAACCCTAAACCCTAAACCCGAAGGCCGTTTAGGGTTTAGGGTTTTGGGGTTTTGGGGTTTAGGGTTAGGCGGTTTTAGGGTTTTTGGCGTCGTTTAGGGTTTAGGGTTTGGGGGGGTTTTTAGGTTTGGTTTTGGGGTCAGGGTTTAGGGTTTTAGGTTTTTTGTTAGGGTTTTTAGTGTTAGTGTTTTTTTTTTTTTAGGGTTTAGGGTTTTTTTTTTAGGGTTTTCGGGTTTTAGGGTTTGGGTTTTAGGGTTTTTTTAGGGTTTTGGTTTAGGGTTTTAGGGTTTAGGGTTT
>RXID01015049.1:0-2500 GCA_005019695.1 Trichopus zeylanicus subsp. travancoricus
GACTCCAACTACTACTACTGCGACTACTACTACTACACCTACTCCGACTAGAACTAGTAATACTCCGACTCCTTCTACTGCTACTACTACTTCAACTAGTACTACTACTATTACTATTATTACTACTACTCGTATTACTACTCCTACTCGGACTACTACTACCAATACTCCTCCTACTGCTATTATTATTACAACTACTACAACTAGTACTGCTGCTATTGCTACTACTACTACTATTACTACTAATGCTTCTACTACTACTACTATTACTCCAACTCCTACGACTACTACTACTACCAATACTACTCTACTTCTACCGGTACTACTACTACTACTACTCCACCTATTACTACTACTACTATTACTACTACTACGACTTCTATAATTACTACTACCATTCATATTATTACTTCTAACGCTACTACTACTGCTACAACTATTGCGGCGGCTACTACTACTGCTGCTGTTGCTGCTCCTCCTCCTCCAAATATTACTACTACAACTACTATTTATACTACTACTACTAGTAGTAGTACAACTACTACTGCTACTACTACAACTACTACCACTACTATTATTACTACAACTACCACACGTACTACTACTATTACTCAAACTACTACTCCTACTACTGCAACTACCACTGCTGCTATTATTATTATTATTATTACTACTACAACTACCACTACTACTACTACTATTACCACTATGACTACCACTGCTACTACTCCAGCTATAACTACTCGTACTTTAGCTGATACTACTACTACTACCACTGTTCCTCCTCCTACTACTACTGCTACAGCTACCACCACTACTGCTACTGCTCCTACTACTTATATTGCTATAACAACTCCAACTACTACTGCTGCTATTCCAACTCCAACTGCTACTCCTACTCCAAATACCACTTCGAGTACCACTACCCCAATTCCTAGTACCCATACTACTAATCCTATAATGAGTCCTACAATTATTACTACTATTGCCACTATTGCAACTACTGCCCCTACTAATACTACTACTACTACTACTACTTTTGCTACTACTACTACTACAACTAATACTATGATTACTACTACTTCTACTTCTACTATTGCTGCAAGTACAACAACAACAACAATAACAACTACTACTACTACTACTACTGCTACTACTACGACTACTACTACTACTACTACTACTACTACTACTACTACTACCACCACTACTATTACTACGACTACGACTTCTCCTACTACTACTATTCCTAGTCCAACTCCTATTACAACTACTCCTTCTCTTATTACTCATAATACTACTACCACAACTACTATACTGTTTGTGCCACTACTACTACTAATACTATTACAGTTAATATTACTAAAACTACTACTACTTCTTCTAGTCTTACTCCTGCTACTATTACTACTATTCTTACACCTACCACTACTACTACTACTACTCCTACTACTACTACAACTACAACTACAACTACGTCTACTACTCCAACTACTACTACTCCTACTTCCACTATTCCTACTCAGAATACTACTAGTACTATGCCTACTACAACAACAACAACTACTACTATTACTACTACTACTACTACTACTACTACTACTACTATTACTAATAATACTACTGCTGTTACCGCAACCACTATAACAACAACTACTACTACTACTACTGCTACTATTACTACTACAACAACAACTACAACTCCTCCTCCTCCTCCTACCCCTCATCCAACTCCTACTGCTACTACTACTCGTACTGCTACTAATACTACTACTACTACTACTACTACTACTATTACCACTACTCCTCGTACTACAACTTCTACTACTAGTACTACTACTACTATATCTACAAGCACTGCTGCTACTACTGTTATAACTAATACTACCACTACTAGTACTACAACTGCTACTACTCCTACTATTGCTATTACTGCTCCTACTCCAACTCCTATTACTGCTACTACTACTACTACTCCTACTCCTACTCCTACTACAACTACTACTACTCCAACTTCTAGTACTACTACTACTATGACTCTACTTGTATAACCGCAACTACTTGTACTCCTACTTCGACTACTACTACTATTACTATTACCACTATTACTATTGCTACTATTACTACTATTACTATTACTACTACTATTACTAATACTACAACTACTAAAACTACTGCTACTACTACTACTAAAACTGCTATTACTAGTTCTACTACTACTATTACTGCTACAACAACTACTACTAGTACTACCACTACTACTACTACTACTACTACTTGTACTTCTACTGCACTTACTAGTGCAACTACTTCTGCTACTACAACTACTAGCTCTACTGCTCCTACTATTGCTACTACTACTACTACTCCGACTACTGCAACAATAACTACTACTCCTACTCCCACTCTATTAGAACTACTACTACTCGTACTCCTACTACTACTACTCCTCCTACGTCTAACAATAGAAATACTACTCCCATTGCTTACTACTATTGTT
>RXID01015049.1:7500-11001 GCA_005019695.1 Trichopus zeylanicus subsp. travancoricus
CTACTACTACTACTACTACTACTACTACTACTACTACTACTCCCTCTACTACAACTACAACAACAACTACTACTTCTACTTATACTACTATTACTACTACTACTACTACTACTACTACAAGAATTGCAACTACTGCGACTACTGCTACTGCTACTACTACTACTACTGGTGTTGCTACTTCTACAACAACTACTACTACCCCTATTACAACAATAACTACTACTACTACAACTACTACTAGAACTACTACAAGTATTCCTACAAGTACTACTACTACTACTACTACCACTTCTTTTACCACTACTACTTCTACTACTACCACTGCTACTATAACTCTTATTACTGCAATGACTACTATTACTACTACTTCTACTACTACTTCTACTACTACTACTACTACCACCACTAATACTAGTACAACTACTATTACCGCTACTACTACTCCTACTACTACTTCTACCACAACTACAACTTCTGTTACTACTACTACTACTCCTACACCAAATCCTACTCCTTCTATTACAACTACTACAACAAGTACTACCACTGCTGCTACTACTACACTAACTACTCTCCTTCGACGACGACAACTAGTAATTTTGTTACTACTACTACTACTACTTCTACAACTACTACTACTGTAAATACTACTACTACTACTACTTCTTCTACTACAACTACTACTAATGCAACTACTACTACTCCTATTACAACAATTGCTACTACTACTATAACTACAACTAGTACTACTGTCTGTCCGAATACTACTACTACTATTACTACCGCTTCTGTTACTACTACTACTACAACAACAACTTCATCGACTACTTGTACAACCACTACTGCTACTACTCTTACAACCACAACTAGTAGTACTACTGCTAGTACTACTTGTAGTATTTTTGTTACTATTGATAATACTACTTTTGCTATTGCGACTACTACTACTACATCTACTACTACTACTACTAGTACTATTACTACTACTAGTCCTATTATTACTACTACTAGTGCTACTTTGACAACTACAACTACATCTACTACTACCCCTACTAGTAGTCTTACTACAGCTACTACCAGTTCTACTGCTGCTGCTACTACTACTACTACTACTACTAACTACTACTACTATTACTATTACTACTACTACTACTATCACTACTACTACTACTACTACTACAACAACTACTACTTCTACTCCTACTCCTACTCCAACACCCACTCCTATTACTACTACCACAACTACAACCACTACTATTACTACTATTACTAATACTACTACTGTTGCTGCTGTTGTTGCTGCTATTACTGGTACGATAACTATTACTACTACTGCTACTACTGCTACCACACCTACTGCTACTGCTGCTACTGCTGCTACTACAACTACTACAGCTACAATAACAACAACTACTACTGCAACAACTACTACCACTACTGTTGCTACTACTGCTGCTGCTTATACTACAACTAATACTACTACTACTACTTCTACAACTACAGCTACTCCTACTGCTGCTACTACTACTACTATTCCTACTACTTCAACAGCACCTTCTACCACTACTACTACTACTCCTACTACAACTCCACCTCCTCCTACTACTACTCCTATTGCTACCGCTGCAACTTCTACTACTGCTACTACTACTACTACTACTATTGCTGCTACTACTATAACTTCTACCACCACTAGTATTACTCTTATTACTCTCGCTACTACTACTACTACTGCTAATACTTCTACTGCTACTACAACACTTAATACTACTAATGCAACTACCACTACTACTACAACTACTACTTCTACTACAACTACTACTTCTACTATTAATACACTCCTCCACGTACTATGATAACTACAGTAGCTACTTTTACTACTACTACTACTACAACAACTATTACTACTACAAATACTACTACAACAGCAACTACTACTACAGCAATGGCTATTATAACTTCTATTGCTACTACTACCACTACTACTACTACTAAAACTTCCCCTACTACTACCACTACTACACCTGCTACTTCTACTACTACTACTATTGCTACTACTACCACTTCAACTACTACTACTACTACTAATGCTACTATTTCTACTACTACTGCGGCTACTACTACTACTACTCCTTCTGCTACTACTACTACTCCTACTGCTACTACTACTACTACAACTACTTCTATTACTACTACTACAACAACAACTACTACTACTGGTACCACTACTACTATTGATGTTACTGATGCTACAACAACAACAACAACAACAACTACTACTACTACAAGAACAAATGCTACTACTGCAACTACAACTTCTAGGACTACCTTTACTACTCCAACTAGGGATTCTATTGCCACCACAACAACTAAAACTTATCCTACTACTATTGCTACTACTATTGCCACTACTACTGCTACAACTACTACTCCGACTGTTACTTCAACCACCCCTACTGCTACTACTGCTACAGCTACTACTTATACTACTACTACAACTATTGCTACTGCCACTACTATTATTAAGACTACTTCTACTACAAAGACTACTAGTACTGCTGCTGCTGTTACAATAGTAACTACTACTACTACTCCACCTACTACTACCATAACAACTACTATGGCTCCTACTACTACAACAACTACTACTACTATAGCAACTACTACTACTTCTATTACTACTACTACTATTGCTGCTACTACTATAAGTACTACTTCTACTAATATCTCTACTGCTACTTCCACTGCTACTGTTACGACACTATTGCCAATAATACTACTACTACTATTACATTAACTACTAATCCTTCCACTACAATAACTACTACTACTACTTCTACTACAACTATTACTACTACTACTAGTACTACCACAACAACTACTATTTCTACTACATCTGCTACTCCTACTACTACTGCTACTACAACTACAACTACTACTAGTACTACTACCTATACGATTTCCACAACTACTACCATTACTACTACTACTACTGCTACTACTACTACTACAACTGCCACTACGACAACTACTGCTACTGCTACTACTATTGCTGCTACTACTACAGCCGCTACTACTACAACAAATACTACTAGTAATACAACCAGTATGATTACAATTGCTACTACTTTTACTACTACAATTGCTACTACTACTAATACTACTACTAATACAACTACTACTACTACTACTCAGACTACTACTACTGGTGCTACTACAGCTACATCTACTACGGCTAATACTACTACTACTACTACTACTACTAATTCTAGTATTACTACTACCACTTCTACTACTTCTATTGCTGCCATTACTACTACTTCTCCTCCTATTACTACTACTACTACTAGAACTACGACTGCTCCTACAACAACAACTATTACTACTTCAACTATAACTATTACTCCTACTACTACTACTACTACTACTACTACTACTACTACTACTACTACTAGTACTACTACTACTACTACTACTACTACTACGAGTACAACTACTGCT
>RXID01015050.1:0-22518 GCA_005019695.1 Trichopus zeylanicus subsp. travancoricus
TAGTGGTAGGAGTGGTTATAGTAGTGGTAGTAGTAGTGGTTGTAGTAGTGGTTGTAGTAGTGGTAGTGGTAGTGGTTGTAGTAGCAGAAGTAGTGGTAGTAGTAGTAGTAGAAGAAGTAGTAGTAGGAGTATTAGTAGTGGAACTAGTAATAGTAGTAGTAATAGAAGTAGTAGTAGTAGCAAAAGTAGTATTTGCTGTAGCATTTGGAGTGGGAGAAGTTGTTGTTGTAGTAGCAGCAATAGTAGCAGCAGCTATAATAGTAGTATCGATAGTAGTAGTAGTAGTAATAGTAGTAGCGGTTATAATAGTAGTAGTAGTACTGGCAGCACTAGCAGTAGTCATAGTAGTAGTTGTTGTAACCAGAGTAGTAGTAGTAGTAGCAGTAGTAGCATTTGTAGTAGTAGTAGTAGTAGTAATTGTAGTAGTAGTAGTAGTGGCAGAATAGCAAGAGTAGTGCTAGTAGTAGTAGTAGTAGTAGAACTAGTAGTAGTAGCAGTAGGAGTAGTTGCAGTGGTAGCAGTAGTAGCCGTAGTTGTAGTAGTAGCGGTAGTAGCCATTGTAGTAGTAGTGGTAGTAGTGGTAGTAGTTGTGCAAGTAGTAGTAGTAGTGTGAGTAGTCGTAGTTGTTGTGGCAAAAATAGTAGGAATAGCAGCAGCAGCAATAGTAGTAGTGGTAGAGGTAGTTGTCAAAGTAGTGTTGGTTGTAGCAGGAGTAGTAGTTTTAGCAGGAATAGAAGTAGTAGTAGTGGTCATAGTAGTAGTAGTAGTAGTAGTAGTAGTAGTAGTAGTAGTAGCAGTAGTAGGAGTAGGAGTTGTAGTAGTAGTGCTTATTTTTGTTGTAGTCGTACTAGTAGTTGTAGTGGTAGTAGTAGCAGGAGTTATAGTAGTAGTAGTCATAGAGTAGTAGTAGTAGGAGTAGAAGTAGTAGTAATAGTAGTAGCAGTAATCGCAGTACTAGTTATTACAATAACAGTAGTAGCTAAAGCAGTATTAGTAGTAGCAATAGTAGCTAGAGTTGTAGCAATTATATTAGCTGTATGAGAAGTAGTAAGAGTAGTAATAGTAGAATAAGTAGTAGCAGCAGCAGTAGTTGCAGTATTACCAATACCAATTGCAGGTGTAGTAGTTTTAGTTGTAATAGAAGCAGTAGGTGTAGTACTAGATGTAGTAGTAGTCCGAGCCACAGTTGTAGTCATAGGAATAGTAGCAGCCGTTGTTGTTATTGTCATTGTAGTACTTGTTGTATTAGCAGTAATACTAGTAGTAGGACTAGCTGTGGCAGTTTTAGTCATAATAGTAGTAGTAGTAGGAGTAGTACTAGTGACAATAGTAGTGGCAAAGTAGTAGAAGCAACAGTAGTAGTAGTAGTAGTAGACGCTATGGAAGTTGTAGTAGCAGTAGTTGTAGCTGTTATTTTAGCTGAAGAAATAGTAGCAGTAGCAATAGGATTAGTAGCAGTTGTAGCAGTAGCAGTACTAGCTGTAGTAGTTGTAGTAGAAGTAGTAGTTTTGGCTGTAGTTGTAGCAATAGCAATAGTAGTAGAAATTGTAGTTGTTATAGTAATAATAGTAGTCATAGTAGTAGTTGCAGCAGTAGTAGTAGTATTATGAGTGGTCGTGGCAAGAGGAGTTATAGTAGTAGTAGTAGGAGGAGGAGCGAGAGTCGTACTAGTAGTCATAGTAGTAGTAGTAGTAGTGGTGGTGGTGGTGTAGTAGTAGGAGTAAAAGTAGTAGTAGTAGTAGTAGCAATAGCAATAATAGTAGTAGTAGTAGTAGTAGTAGCAATAGTAGTAGTAGTATTATGAGTAGTAGTAGTCGTAAGAGTTGTAGTAGTAGTAATAGTGGTAGTAGTAGTATTGTAATAGCAGTAGCAATAGTAGTAGTAGTCGTAGCGGTAGTAGTAGTAGGATATGTAGTGGTCGCAGCTCTAACAGTAATGGCAGTAGCAGCAATAGTTGCAGTTGTAGGAGAAGTTGTGGTAATAGTAGTAGTAGTAGTACGAGCAGTAGTAATAGTGGCAGGAGAAGTAGTAGTAGTTATAGTAGTGGCAGAAGTAGCAGTAGTAGTAGCAGTAGTAGTTGTAGTAGTATTAGTAGTAGCAGTTGTAATAGTAGCAATATTACTTGCTGTGGTGGTTGTGGTATCAGAACTAGTAGTCGTAGCGATAGTCATAGTAGTAGCAATATTACTCGCAATGGTGGTTGTGGTACAAAAACTAGTAGTCATAGCGATAGTCGTAGTAGTAGTTCTAGTAGTAGTAGTGGCCGTAGTAGTAGTAGTAGTAGTAGAAGTAGTAGTAATAGTAGTTGTAGTAGTCGCAGTCGCAGTTGTAGCAGTTGTAGTAGGAGTAGTAGCGGTACCAGTAGTAGCAGTAGTAGTCACAATAGTAACAGTAGTAGCAATAGTACCAGCAGTAGTTGTAGCAGCAGTCGTAGCAGTAATAGCAGTAGCAGTAGCAGTAGTGGCAGTACAAGTAGTATTAGTTATAGCCGAAGCCCCAGTAGCAGTGGCACTAACAGTTGCGGTTGTTGTCGTATCTGTAGGTGTAGTAGTAGTAGTTTTGACAGCAGTAGGAGCAGTAGTAGTAGTCATAATTGAAGGAGTAATCTCAGTTATTGCAATAGTAGTAGGAGTAGAAGTAGTAGGAATAGTAGCAATAGTAGTTAAAGTAGCTGCAGCAATAGTAGTTGTAGTAGTAGCAGTAGTAGCAGTAGTGGGGGTAATAGTAGTAGTAGTAGTAGTAGCTGTAGTAGATGTAGAAATAGCATTATAATTAATAGTACAAGTAGTAGCAGTAGTACTAGTTGTTGTTGTTGCAGTAGTTGTAGTGATAGTAGTAGTAGCAGTAGCAGTAGTAGTAGTAGTACTTGTATAAGTAGATGTAGCAGTAGTAGGATAAGTAGTAGTAGTAATAACAGTAGCAGTTGTAGCAGTAGCAACAGTATTAGTAGTAGTTATTGTGGTAGTAGCTATACTAGTGGAGGTGGTTGCAGAAGTAGTAGCAGTAGTACTAGTTGGATTAGTAGGAGTAGCAATAGTAGAGTTGGCACTAGTAGTAGTAGTAGCTACAGTAGTACTAGTACCAGTAGTAGTAGTGATAGTAGTAGTAGTAGTAGTAGTAGTAGTAGTAGCTATTGTTGCTATTATTGTTGTTGTAGTTCAAGTAAGAGTAGTAGTAGCATAAGTAGTAGTAGTAGTTGCAGTAACAACTATACCAGTAGTAGTACCAATTGTAGCCGTAGAAGTAGTAGTTGTAGTAGATATAGTAGCAGTAGTAGCAGTAGTAGTAGTGATTGTCCTAGAAGTAGCGGTATTAGTCGTGGTAGCTGTAGTAGCTGTAGTTGCAGAATCAGCAATAGTAATAGTAGTACAAGTAGACATAGTAGTAGTTTTAGTAGTAGTAGTAGTAGTCATTGTAATAGTAGTAGTAGTTATAGTAGTAATAGCTGCAGTATTTGTAGTAGAAGTAGTAGTAGCTGTAGTAGCAGTCATCGTAAAAATAATAGTAGTCGTAGCAATAGTAGTGGTAGTAAGTGTAGTTGCAGCAGCAATAGTAGCAGTAGTAGTTGTAGTAGTAGTTGTTGTTGTTGTTGGAGTAGGCGTATTGGTAGTAGTTGTCATAGTAGTTGTAGTTGCAGCTGTATTAGTACTAGTGGTAGTAGCAGTAGTAGTAGCTAGAGTACTGGCCATAGTAGTAGCAATAGGAGAAATTGTTGTAGTAGAAGTAGTAGTAGTAGCAGAAGGAGAAATTGTAATAATAGCAGTAGTAGTAGCTTTAGTAGTAGTAGCAGCAGTAGTAGAATGAGTAATACCAGTAGTTGTAGTAGCAGTAGTAGAAGTAGCAGTAGAAATAGTAGGAGAAGTAGTGGTAGGAGCAGTTGCAGTAGTAGGTATAGTAGCAATTGTAGCAGTGGTAGCATCTGTAGCAGTAATCATAGTAGTACCAGTAGCGGCAGTAGCAGTAGTACTTATGGCAATAGTAGTAGTAGCAGCAACAATAGTTGTAGTAGAAGTAGGGGTAGAAGTAGCAGTACAAAGAGAAGTAGTAGTAGTAATATTAGTTGTAAGAGAAGTAGTTGTAGTAGAAGTAGTAGGGGTAGAAGTAGCAGTACAAGGAGAAGTAGTAGTAGTAATATTAGTAGTAAGAGAACTAGTAGTAGTAGTAGCAGTGGCAGTTGAAATAGCAGTAGCAATAGCAGTAATAGTTGTTGATGTACTAGGAGCAGCAGTAGTAGTATAAGTAGTAGAAGTAGTAGCAGTTGTTGCGTCAATAGAAGTTTTAGTAGTAGTAGCAGTAGCAGCAGCAGTTGTCGCAGTAGTAGTAGTAGTAGTGGTAGTAGCAGCAGTAGGGGAGTAATCGTAGCAGTTGTAGTTATAGTTGGAGTTGTAGTAGCAATAGCAGCAGTAGTAGTAGCAGCATTAGTAGTAGTAGTAGTAGAAGTAGTACTAGTAGTACTAGTAGTAGTAGTAGAAGTATTAGTAATAGTAGTAGTAGTATTAGCAGCAGCAATAGTAGTATTAGTAATAGTATTAGTAGCTGTAGTATTAGTAATTGCAGTAGTTGTAGTAGTCATGGTAGTTGTAGTATTTGTAGTAATAGTAGTAGCAATAGTAGTAGCAGAAGAAGTTGTAATAAAAATAGCAGCAGTAGTTGTTGTAGCCATTGGAATAATATCTATAGTTGTAGTAGCTGTAGTAGTTGTTGTAGCAGTAGCAGCAGCAGCAGTAGTGGTAGTAATAATACTAGTTGTAGCTATAGTAGTGTTGGGGGTAGTAGCAATTTAGGTAGCAGCAGTAGCAGTAGTTGCCATAGTAGTAGTAGTTATAGTTTTAGTAGCGGTAGTAGTATGACCAGCAGTTATAGAAGCAAGAGTAGCAGTAGTAGTAGTAGAAGTAATAACAATAGTAGTTGCATCAACAGGAGCAGTAGTAGTAGTAGTAGCAGTTGTAGCAGCAGCAGCAGTAGGCGCAGGAACATTTGTAGTCACAGTTGTAGGAGTAGAATTAGTAGCAGTCGCAGGAGTAGTATTAGTAGTAGTTGTGGTAGTAGTAGAAGTACTTGAAGTAGCAGTAGTTGTAGTAGCTGTGGTAGTACTAGTAGTAGCAGTAGTAGTTGTTGTAGGAGTAGTACCAGTAGTAGCAGCAATAGTAGTATTAGGAATAGTAGTAACAATCATAGTTGTAGTTGTTGTAGTAGTAGAAGCAGTAGTAGTAGTAGCAATAGTAGCAACAATAGCAGCAACAATAGCAGTAATAGTTGTTGCGTCAGTAGTAGTAGCTACAGTGGTACTAGTAGTGGGAGTAGCAGTTGTAGTAGTTGTAGTAGCAATAGTAGCAGTAGCTGCAATAGCAATGGTAGTAGTAGTAGTAGAAGTAATAGCAGTAGTCATAGTCGTTGTAGCAGTAGTAGCAATAGTTGGAGTAATAGTAGCAAAAGTAGTAGTTGTACTGCTAGTTTTTGTAGTTGCAGTAGTAGTCGCAATAGCAGTAGTGGTAGTAGGTGTAGTAGTACTAGTAGTGGCAACAGTAACAGAAGTTGTAGTAGTAGTAGTAGCAGTGGTAGTAGCGATTGTAACAGTAGTAGTGGTAGTTGTAGCAGCAGCAGCAGTTGTTGTTGCAGTAGTAGTAGTAGCATTAGTATTGGTAATTGTAGTAATAGTAGTAGTCGTAGTAGTAGTAGTTATAGTAGTAGAAGAAGCATTAGTAGTTGCAAAAGTTGTAGCGGAATTAGTAGTAGTAGTAGTAGCAGTAGAAGCATTAGCAGTTGTATAAGTTGTAGCAAAATTAGTAGTAGTAGTACTAGTAGCAGTAGTAGTAGCAAAAGTGGTAGTAGTCATAGCAGAAGTAGTTGTAGGAAAAATAGTTGTAGCAATAGCAATAATTGTATTAATAATACCTGAGTAGTAGTAACAGTAGTAGTAGTTATAGAACTAATAGTAGAAGTAGTTGTAGTGGTAGTAGAAATGGTAGCAGTAGTAGTAGCAATTATAGTTGTAGCAGTTGAAATAGTATGAGCAGTAGTTGTAGAAGCAGGATTACTAATAACAGTAGTAGCTTTTGCGGTTGTAGTAGTAATAGTAGCAATACTATGAGAAGTTGTAGTAGGAGTAGTAGTAGGAACAAGAACATTTGTATTCGCAGTAGTAGCAGCAACAATAGTAGTTGGAAGAGTAATACCAGTAGTAGTAGTAGTAGTAGCAGTAGCAGCAGTAGTTGCAATAGTAGTAGTATTTATAGGAGAAATAGTAGTAGTAGTAGTTGTTGTAGTAGTAATTGTAGTAGTAGTAGAACTAGTAGTAGAACTAGTAGTAGCAATAGTAGCAGCAACAGCAGTAGTAGTAGAAATAGGAGGAGAAGTAGTTGGAGGACTTGTACCAGTAGTTGCTGGAGTAGCAATTATAGCAATTGTAGTAGTAGCAGTAGCAGCCGTGGTGGTAGCTGTGGCAGCAGCTGTAGCAGCAGTAGTAGTATTAGTAGTAGTAGTAGTAGCAGCAGTAGTAATTGTCGCAATAGTAGTAGTAGCAGTAACAATAGTTGTAGCAGTAGTAGTAGGGGCAGAAGTTGTAGTAGGAGGAGAAGTAGTGGTAGTAGTGTTAGTAGTAGGAGAAGTAGTGTTAGTAGTAGTTGTTGTTGTAGTACTAGTAGTAGTAGTGGCAGTAGTAGCAATAGAAGTAGTAGTTGTAGCGGTAGTAGAAACAACAACATTAGTAGTAGTTGTTGTAGCAGTAGCAACAGCAGCAGCAGAAGGAGGAGGAGTAGTAGTAGTGGTGGTGGTTGTAGTAGCAGTGGTATTAGTAGTAATAGTAGAAGTTGAAACATTAGAAGTAATAGTAGTGGTAGTAGCAACAGCAGTAGTCATAGTCGTAGTACTAGTAGTCATAGTGGTAGTAGCAGTACGAGAAGTAGAAGTTGTTGCTGGAGTAGTACTAGGAGAAGCAATAGTAGTTGTATTAGTGGTAGTAGTAATAGTAGTAGTTGTAGCTGTACTAATAGTAGCAGTAGTACTAGTAGCAGTTGTGAAAGTAGCAGTAGCAGTATTAGCAGTAGTAGTATTAGCAACAACAGTAGTAGTAGTAGTATTACAAGTAGTTGGTACAGTAGAACAAGTAGTAGGCATAGCAATTGTAGTAGTAGCAGCAGTAGTACCAAGAGAAGTAGTAATAATAGAGGTAGCAGTAATAGCAACAATAATAGTATTAGTATTAGTAGTCGTAGTAGTGGCAGTAGTAGTATTAGCTGTAACAGTAGAAGTAGTAGTTGCAGTGGTAGCAGCAGCAACAACATTGGTGGTAGTTGTAGTAGCAGTCCTAGTAGTAATAGTAGCCGCAACTACAGGATTAGTAGTAGTAGTAGTAGTAATAGTAGTATGAAATGTGATAGTAATAGTAGTAGTAGTAGTTTTATGAGTAGTAGTAGTATTACGCATTGTAGCAGCAGTAACAGTAGTTGTAGTGCCAGTGGTAGTAGTAGTAGCAGTACTCGTATAGTAGCAGCAGTAGTAATAGTAGTAAAAATAGTAGTAGTAGCAGCAGAAGTCATAGTTATAGTAGCAGTAGTAGCAATAACAGTTGTAAAAGTAGTAGAAGTAGTAGTACTGCTAGCATTCGTTGTACTATGAGTAGTAGTTGCAATAGCAGTATTAGTAGTAACAGTAGTACTAGCAGCAGTAGTAATATTAGTAGTAGTTGCCACAATAGTACAAGTAGTAAGCATAGTAGTTGTAGTAGCAGCAGTAGTAATACCAACAGATGTGGTAGTAGTAGTAGTAGTAGTATTAATAGCAGTAGCAATAGTATTTGTAGTAGCAGTAGTAGTAGTTGCAGCAGTAGTAGTAGCTGTAGTAGTAGTTGAAGTAGTAGCTATGGCAATAGTAGCAGTAACAACATTAATAGTAGTAGTAGTAGCAGTCGTAGTAGCAGTAGCAGTCGTAGTAGCAGTAGTAGTAATTGGTGTAGCAATAGCAGTAGTAGTTGTAGTAGTAGTAGAAGTATTAGTAGTAGTAGTAGTATTAATAGTGCTAGTCGTAGCAGTCGTGGTACTAATAGTAGCAATAGCAGTTGTAGTTGTAGCAGTAATAGTAGTTGTATTAGTTGTACTAGTTGTAGCAGTACTAGCAGCAGCTGTAGTAGTAGTAGTAGTGGTGGTAGTAGAAGTAGTAGTTGGAGAGCAGTAGTAATAGTAGTAGTAGTAGTAGTAGTAGTAGTGGTAGTGGTAGTAGTAGCAGTAGTCGTATAGTAGTAGAAGTGTAGCAGTAGTTGTAGTAGCAAAAGTAGTAGTAGTAGCAGTAGTAGTAGTAGTAGTAGTAGTAGTAGTAGTAGTAGTTATTGTAGTAGTAGTACTAGTAGCAGCAGTAGTAGTAGTAGTAATTGCAGTAGTAGTGGTAGTAGTCATGGACGTAGTAGCAGTGTTAGGGATGGTAGCAGTAGTAGGTGTAGTAGTAGTAGTAGGAGGAGTAGCAGTATAGGAATAGCACTAATAGTAGTTGTTGTTGTTGAGTGGTAGAAATAGTAGCAATAGTAGTAGTAGTCTTAGTAGTAGTAGTAATGTAGTTGAAGTAGTAGTAGTAGTAGTTGTTGTTGTTGTTATTGTTGTTGTAGTAGTAGTTGTTGTTGTTGTAGTAGTAGTAGTAATAGTAGTGGTTGTGGTAGTAGTCGGAGTGGTTGTAGTAGTTGTTGTTGTTGTAGTCGTAATAGTAGTTGTAGTGGTAGTAGTAGCAAGTGTTGTAGTAATAGAAGTCATAGAGGAGTAGTAGGAGAAGCAAAAGTAGCTGTCGTAGCAATAGCAGAAGTTGTAGCTGTAGCTATTATTGTTGTAGTTGCAATAGAGTTAGTGAACTTGCAGTAGTAGAAGCCGTAGTTTTAATAGTAGTAGAAGTAGTAGTTGTATTTCGTAGTAGTAGTAGTAGTAGTAAGAGTACTAGTAATAGTAGGAATAGTAGTAGTAGTAGCACCAAAAGTAGTAGTAGCAGCAGCAGTATTAGCAGTAGTCGTAGTAGTAGTATTAATAATAGTTGTAGTGGTAGTAGCGGCAGCAGTAGTAGTATGAGTAGCAGTGGTAGCAGTTCAAGGAGTGGTAGTAGTGGTAGTAGTAGGAGTATTAGTAGTAGCTGTAGTTGTAATAGCCACAACAATAGTAGTTGTAGCAGAAGTTATAGCAGTACCACTACTACTCATTCTGCTACTATGACTACAACAACTATTACTGCCGCTACTACTACTGCTGCTGCTTCTGCTATTGCTATTACTAATACTTCTACTACTACTATTACTACTACTACTACTAATATTATTACTTCTACTACTACAATAACAACAACTAGTACTACTACTATTACTACTACTACTACTACTACTGTTGCTACCACTACTATAACTATTACTACCACCTCTACTACTGCAACTGCAACTGGTACCCCTACTACTGCTGCTACAGCTCCTTCTGGTACTGCAACAACTCCTACTACGACTGCTACTACTGACACTACTGCTCCTTCTACTACTGCAACTGCAACTCGTGCTACTACTGCGATTACTAATACTACTCCAACTGCTACTACTACTTCTACTACTGCTACTACCGCTACTTCTGCTACTATTACTACTACTACCGCTACTACAGCTGCTACTCCAACTACTACTACTACTACAAACACTACTGCTACTACTGATACTTCTATTGCTACTGCTACTACAACTACTTATACTTCTACAGCTGCTATTGCTACTACGACACCTGCTATTGCTACCACTCCTACTTCTACAACAAATTCTATTGCTTCTACTACTACAACTACTCACCTACTACTACTACTAATCTTGTGCCCACTACTATTGCTATTACTACTTTTGCTGTTACTATGGATACTACTACTACTACTGCTGCTACTTTGGCTTCTACTATGGCTACGACCACTACTACTACTACTAATACTACGACTACTGCTATAACAACAACAACTGCTACTACTACTACTACATCTGGAACTACAGCTACTACTGTTACTACTACTACTATTACTACTACTACAACTGTTACTACTACTATTACTACTACTGCTGCTGCTACAACTACTACTACAACAACTACTACGACTACTATTTCTACCACCACCACTACTACTACCACTTCGACTACAACTATTGCTACTGCTACTGCTACGTCTACTACTACTACTGCTGCTGTTGCTACTACTACTTCTACAACTACATCTAGTTTTGCTACTACTACTAGCACTACTACTCCTACGACTACAACTACTTCTCCTACTCCTACTACTATGGCACTTGCTACTACTTCTACTACTCCTACTTCTACTTCTACCACAACCATAACTACGACTAGTAATACTCCTACTACTAAATCTACCACTGTATCTTCTACTCCTATTGCGGCTACTTTTGTTGCTATTAGTACTACAGTAACTACTACTACAATTGCTTCTATTTCTATAGCTACTATGGTTGTTTCTACAACTAATAGGACTACTACTATGGCTACCACTAATTTTGCTATTATTGCTACTACTACTGCTGCTGCTGCTACTACTTCTACTACAACAACAACAACCACGACGACAACTACTACCACTACAACTTCTAAGACTACGACTACTAGTATTTCTATTACTACTACTACTACTACTACTACGATAACTATTTATGTTGCTAATACTACTTCTAAAACTACAATTGCTACTGCTTCAAATACAACTTCTCCTTTTACTACTTCTGCTATTAATACTGCTACCACTACTACCACTACTACTGCTTCTAGTACTACCACTACAGCTAGTACTACAACAACTACTACTACTATTGCTGCTGCTACTACTGCTACTGATATTGCTACTACATCTCAAACTATTGCTACCTCTAATACTACTACTACAACTACTACTTCTACTACTAATAGTACAACTACTACTTCACCTCCTACCGCTACTAGTACTTCAACTACTACAGCTACTACTACTACCACAACAACTACTACTGCTACCACTATTACTACTACTACTCTCCTACTTCAACTAGTACTACTAATCTACTACCACTACTGCTACGAGTACAACTACTACTGCTACTACGACTACAACAACAACAACTACTACTGCTATTGCTACTACTACGACTACACTACTATTGCTACTACTACTACTGATACTGATACTGCTACTATTTCTCCTACAACTACGACTTCTAATACTATGACTGTTGCTACTAATACTACAACTGCTACTGCATCTCCTACTACAAATATTGCTACTACTATCACTACTACTACTTCTACCACTATTATTGCTACTACCCTCCTATTTCAACTAGTACTACTAATACTACCACCAGTACTGCTACTAGTACTACTACTACTACTATTGCTTCCACTATTTCTGCTATTACTATGACTACTTCTAGTACTACTAGCATAATTGCTTCTACTACTACTAGTGTTACTGCTACTCAACAATAACTTTTACTACTGCAACTGCTACTCTTACTATCGCTACTACTACTACAACTCCTACTTCTCCTACTACTGCTACTACCCCAACTGCGAAAACTGCTACTACTACTAGTACTGCTGCTGCTGTTACTGCTACAACTACTATTATCGCTACTACTTCTACTACTGCTACTGCTGCAACCACTGCAACTACTACTATTACTACTTTTGCTCCTACTACTGCTACTATTGCTGCTAATACTACTACAACTACTACTACTACTACTACTACTATTGTTACTACTACTACTACTAATACTACTACTACTACTACGACGACTAGTACAACTATTTCTGCTAGTACTACTTTTACTACTTCTATTACTACTACTACTACTACTATTACTACTACGACTACTACTACTACTACTACTACCACAACGACTGCTACAACTGTTGCTACTACTCCTACAACTTCTGCAACTACTACTACTACCATTGCTCCTTCTGCAAATACTACTGCTGTTGCAGCTAATGCTACTAATACTACTACTACTCCTACTATTAATACTACTGCTACTACTACAATTACTGTTGTTGTAACTACTACTATTATAGCTACTATTACTGCTACTACTAGGGCAACAGCTACTACTGGTACTCCTGCTACAACTACTACTACTATAACAACATTTATTTTTACTAATAATACTCTTACTACTACTACAACTGCTACTACTTCACCTACTGCTACAGCAATAGCTACTCCTACTCCTACTTCTATTTCTCCTGCAACAACTACTACTACTCCTACTACTACTGCTACTCCTACTGCTATAACTGTTGTGACAAATACATCCACTAATATCACTTCGACCATTACTATTGTTGCTACTAGTACTCCCACTGCTACTGCTACTACTATAACTTCTACTCCAGCCCCTACTACTTCAACTACTACTACTATTACAGCCTGTGCTGCTACTATTGGTACTCCAGCTACCACTGCTACTACTATTACTTCAACTACGACTACCGTGGTTGTCACTCCTACTACTTCAACTGCTGCTCCGATTATTACTACTACTACTATTGCTACTGCTACTGCTACTATAACTACTAATACTGCTACTACAATTGCTACTATTACTTCTACTACTACTACCGCTAATGTTACTCCTACTACTACTATTACAACTCCTTCTATTAATACTACTACTACTTTTGCGGCAAATATTATTGCAATTACTACTAGTACAACTACTTCTACTATTGCTACTACTACTGCTACTTTTGCTACTACTACTACTGCCACTATTCAGACTACTACAACTGCTACTACTTTTGCTACTACCGCTACTTCAACTATAGCTAAATTTACTAGTACTTCTACTTCAACTACTGCTACTGCTTCTACTACTACTACTCCAACTACTGCTGCGGCTACTGCTGCTTCTACTTCAACTTTTGCTACTACTTTTACTTCGACTACTACTACTACAACAACAACTTCTGCTGCAACTTTTACTTCAACTACTGCTACTACTACTACGACTACTACAACTATTACTAATACTAATACTACTATTATTACTGCTTCTACTGCTAGCGCTACTACTACTACTCCAACTTCTGCAACTCCGAATATTATTGCTACTACTACTACTGTACCATTACTCCTACTATAATAACTACTAATACTATTACTAGTACTACTGCAACTACAACTGCTACAACCACAACTACAGCTACTTCTTCTAGTACTACCACTACTACTACCACCACAACAACTGCTATTACTATTGCTAGTGTTGCTACCGCTACTACTACTATTACTACTAATGCTCCTACTATTACTGCTGCTACTGCTACTATGGCTACTAATGCTACAACAGCTACTACTACCGGAACAACAACAACAACAACAACAACTACTACTATCAGTACTACTACAGCTACTAGTACTATTATAACAACAACAACTACTACTACTCCTACTACAACTACAACTATTACTACCACTATTACAACAACAAGAACTACTACTACTGCTATTGCTACAGCTACTACAACTGCTACTCCTCTTCCTCCTCCTCCTCCTCCTCCTCCTCCTACTACTACCTCTATTACTTATCCTCCTCCGACTACTACCACTATTACTTCTCCTCCTCCTCCTACTACTACAACTTTGGCTGTTGCTGCAACAATCGCTACCACTACTACTACTACAACTACTTTTACTATAGCTACTACTACAATTAATACTAGAGCTACAGTTGTTGCTACAACCGCTACTAGTAATGCTACTGCGGCTACTACTACGACAACTATTAATACTACTAATGCTACTACTACAACTACTACTACTACAACTTTTCCCACTGCTATTTCCACTACAATAAATGTTGTCACTACTACCACTGCTACTCCAACTAATACTACTGCTGCTACTACTAGTATTACTACTACTGCTACTTCCAGTTCTATTACTATTTCTACTACTACTGCTACTACTACTGATTCTACCACCACTACTACTACTACTATTGCTACTGCTGCTACAACTGCTAGTACCAATACTACTGCTACTACTGCTACTACTACTACTACTCCCACTTCCACTACTCCTACTACTACCACTGCCACTACTATCTCTCCTACTACTACTACTACTCCTACTACTGCATCTGCTGCTACAACCGCTGCTACTACTACTCCTAATACTATGACTACTACAACTACTACTAATTCTACTGATGCTGCTGCTACTACTACTTTTACTACTACTACCACCCCGACTACTATTACCATTGCTACAACTTCTAGTACTACTACTAATGCTACTCGAACTAATACTACTGCCGCTACTACTACTACAGTTGCTACTACTATTACTAATACTACACCTACTACTACTGCTGCTGCTCCTACTACTACTACTACTACTACTACTACTACTACTACTACTAGCACTGCTGCTGCCACTACTACTACCACTTCTAATTCTGTTACTACTTCTGCTAGCACTGCTGCTGCTACTACTATTGTGACAACTGCTACTATTGCTAATGCTACGACAATGGTTACTTCTGCTACTGCCGCTATAACTTTTTCGATTGGCGCTACAATTACTACTGATATTACTACTACTAAAACAACAACAATAACTACTACTACAACTGCTGCTGATGCTGCTACTACTACTACTTGTACTACTACTGCTACTACTGCTACTACTACTACTACTACTACTACAACAACTTCTACTACTTCTGCTACTACTACTACTACTTCTCCTACTGCTATTATTGCTTCTACCACCTCTGCTATTACTGTAAATGCTACTCCCACTAATACTGCGGTTGCTAACACAACCACTGCTAATACAAGTATTACAACTATGACTATTAATATTGCTACTACTTCTACTACTACTACTTCTTCTTCTACAACTATTACTGCAACTACCACTACTATTACTACTAATGCAATGACTGCTACTACTACTACTTTTGCTACACTACCACTACTACAACTGTTACTTTTGCTACTAATGCTACTACAATTACTATTATAGCTACTGCTACTGCTACTGCAGTTAGAACAACTGCTACTACTACAACTATTATTGCAAATACCGCTACTTCTTCCATTAATGCTACTAGTACTACTATTGCTACAACTACTGCTCCTACTAATACTATAACTATTACTACTACACAATAACTTCTACTACTGCTACCAATACTATTGCTACTACTGCTAGTATTGCTACTTTTGCCTACTACTACTACAATTACTACTAATACTAGTGGTACTACTATTGTTGCTGCTGCTAATACTACTTAAACTGCTACTGCTACTATAACTATTGCTCCTACTATTGTAGCTACTACTATTACTACCACTACAACTGTCGTTGCGACTACTACTACTACAACTTCTACTACTACTACTACTAATACTACTAATACTAATACTACTACTACTACTACTACTACTACTACTACTACTACTACTATTACAACTACATCTGCAACTACTGCTACTACTCCTATTTGTACTACTATCCTACAATAACAACTACTACTACCACTACTACTACAACTACTTTTACTACTACTACTGTGATTATTGCTGCTACTACCGTGACTACTACTGTTGCTACTACAACTACTACCATTGCCACTACTACTACTACTGTTGCTGCTGCTGCTACTACTACTGCTGCTAATACTACTACAACTACTACAACTTTTGCAACTACTACTACTACTACTACAACAATTACTACTACTACGACTACTACAGCAACAACAATAACTACCAGTACTACTAGTACTACTTATACTACTACAACTCCTACTTCAGCTACTAATACTACTACAACAACTAATACTGCTGCAACAAATACTACTACTACTAATATTACTACTATTACTACTATTACTACTACCCTACCACTTCTGCTACTACTATTGCTACTATTACTACTACTATTATTATTTCTATAACTATAATTCTTACTACTGCTACTATTACTACCCCTTCACCTGCGGCAACCGCAGGTACTACTACTACTACCACCACCACTACTATTACTGCAACTGCTACTACTACTTCCCCAACTACTACTATTTCTACTACTACCAGTGCTACTATTAATGGAATTATTACAATGAGTACTATTACTGCTACAACTACTAATGCTACCGCTACTACTATAGCTATTACTGCTACCACTACTACTGCTACTACTACTACTACTACAACAATTGCTACAAGTATTACTACTTGTACTGCTATTAATACTTCTAGTACTGCTGCTACTACTAATACTATTACTGCTACTACTACTTCTACTGCAACAGATAGTACTAGTACTACCACTTTTGCTGCTACTGCTACTACTAGGGCAACTACCACAACTACTTCTACTGTTGCTACTACTACTTCTACAACAACAACAACTACTAGTACTACTACTACAACAACCTCTGCTACTTCTATTACTACATCTACTACAGTTACAACTACTCCTACTACTACTATTGCTGCTCTACTTCTCCCACTACAAACACTACTGCTACAACTACTACTGCTTCTACTACTATTACTACTACTGCTGCTGTTGTTGCTACTTCAGCTACTACTACAACTGCTACTACTATTGGTACTACTTCTATGGCTAATACTATTGCTACTGCAACTGCTAATATTGCAATTGCTGCTACTGGTACTACTAATGCCGATTCAATAGCAACCACTACAACCACTACGACTATTAATCCTGCGACTACAGCTACTATTACTACTACTACTACAACTATTAAAATTGCTGCTACTATTGCTTAAACTACTGGTGCTACTACTCCTAATATTGCAACTACTACAAGTACTACTACTTATACCACTACTAATACTAATACTACAACTATTACAACTTCAGGTACAACATCTTCTACTGCTACTACTGCTGTTGATACTACTACTACTTCTTCTTCTACTACTACTACTACTATAATTGCTACTACTGCTACAACAACTACTACAACTAATATGATTAATTTTGCTACAATAGCTACTCCTGCTAATGCTGCGATACTATTTGCTGCTACTACAACTATAAGTACTACTACTGCTGTTGCTCCTATCACTACTACCACTACTATTGCTGCTACGACTACTATTGCTACAACTACTCGTACTCCTAGTACTACTGCTACTACTATAACTACTGCTACCACTACTACTACTACTTCTGCATCTACTACTTATGCAACTCTTACAGCTACTTCCTCTACTACTACCACTACTAATACCAATACTCATACTACTACTGCTACTACTACATTACTACTGCTGCCACTCCAACTACTACTACTACTACAACAACTACAACTACTACTATTGCTATTGCTACTATGACTTCTACCGTTACTATTACATCTACTGGTACTTCTACTACTACTACTGCTACTACAGCTACTATTACAACTACGCAACTACTACTAGTACTACTCCTACTATGGTTGCTACTACGACTACTCTTACCACCACAACTACTACTATTAGTAATACTGCTCCAACTCCTACAACTACTGCTACTACTATTACTACAACTAATATTGCTACTACTAGTACTACTGGTACAACTACTGCTACTGTTATAACTACTACTATTGCTGCTACTACAACTGCTACCACTACTGCTACTGCTACTACCACTACTACTTGAGCTACCACTACAACACCTACTGCTGCTACTACTACTTATACTACTACTAATGCTACTACGGCTACTACTACTGCTGCTAGTACTATTACTACTACTACTACTGGTACAGCTGCTACTACACCTAATACTACTACTGCTACTACTACGATTACTACTGCTACTACTACTACTATTACTGCTACTATTACAACTACTGTCACTACTCCTACTGCTGCTAGTATTTCTACTGCTACTCCTACTGCTACTACTGTAGCTATTACTACTACTTCTACTACGACTACTACTACTACTGCTACTGCTACTAGTACTACTGCTCCTACTGTGACTACTACAACAATAGCTACTACAACTACTACTGCTACTAATGCGACTATTACTACTGCTACTATTGCTACTACATCTAATACTACTGCTACTGCTACTACGACTGCTACTGTTGCTACTACTACTACTCCTAATGCTACTAATGCTACTATTACAACAACTACTACTAGCACAAGTAATTCTGCTCCTACTTCGACTATTATTGCTACTAGTACTGCTACTGCTACTACTGCTGCTTCTACTATTACTGCTACTAGTACTAATACAGCTAATACTACTACAATGGCTACTACCACTCTTACTGCTGCAGCTACTATTGCTTCCGTAACTACTTCTACTACTGCTGCTACTACTACTGCTACTACTAATACAACTACTACAGTTGCTACTACTACAACTACTAACACCACTGCTACTACTACAGCTACTACTGCTGCTGCTACTGCTACTGCTGCCACTACTACTTTGGTAACTCTACAACAACTAATTCTCCTACTACTACCACTACTGCTACTTCTCATACCACTTCTACTGATATAACTACATCTGTAGCTACTACTTCTACTGCAACTACTACTACATCTACTACTACTACTATTACTACTAATACTACCACCACTACCATTGCTACTCCTATTCCTACTGTTGCTACTATTATTACTACTACTACTACTCCTCCTACTACTGCTGCTGCTGCTACTCCTGTTACTACTCTTACTACTACTACTACCCCTATTGCTACTACATTTGCTATTGCTACTACTACTGCTATCGTTATTGCTGCTATTGCAACTACTATTGCAAATGCTACTACTACTGCCACTGATACTGCAACTATTGCTACTAATACTGCTATTATTCTACTACTATAACTACTACAACTACTGCCTCCACAACAACAACAACTACTACTACCGCCACAACTAAAACAACTACTACTACAACTGCAACAGCTACAATTACTACTACAGCTACTACTACTTTGGGTACTACTGCAACTATTACCACAACAAGCACTACAGCGGCTATTCGTGCTACTGCTACTACTACTACAACTTCTAGTACTCCAACTACAACTGCTACTGCAATTATTACTACTACTACTACAACAACTTGCAGTGCTACTACTCCTGCTACTACTACTGCTACACCTACTACTACTACTACTGTTACTACTACTGCTACACCTACTACTACTACTACTACTACTACTACAACTAGTACTACTACTACTACTGCTGCTGCAACTACTACTACAATAACAACAACAACTACTACTACGACTACTACTGCTACTACTACTATTACTACTACAACTAGAACTACTACTACTCCTCCTCCTCCACCTCTTCCTACTACGACTACTACTACAACTACGACTACTACTACTACTACTCGCTCGACTACTACTACTACTACTACAATTACTACTACTCCTCCTACACCTACTACTGCTACTTCTACTACTATTGTTTTTGTTGCTGATACTACTACTACTACTACTCCTACCATACCTACAACTACAACTACTAATACTTCTACTTCTACTACTAATACTACTACTGCTACTGCTGCTATTGCTATTCCTACTACTACTAGTACTGCAACTGCTGCTACTGCTACTACTACAACTACTACTGCTACTACTTCTAACACTATTACAACTACTACCACTACAACTTTTGCTATTACTAATACTACTACTTCTACAACTACTCTTACCCCAACTACCACAACTACTAAAAGTCCTACAACTTTTACTATAGCTACTACTACTATTACTATTACTGCTACTATTATAGTTACTACTATACAACCACTTCCATTATTACTACTACTGCTACTACTACCACTACTACAACTACTACTACTACAACTATTACTACTACTATTACTACTACTACTACAACTTCTCCAGCTACAACAACAACAACAACAAGTACTACTATCGCTCCAACTATAACAACAACAACTACTACTAGTACTACTACTACTACAACTACCACTACTACCACAACTACTACTACTACTTCTACCACAATTACCGCTACTACTACTACTACTACTTCTATTACTCCTGTTGCTAGTAATACTAGTGCTACTGCTACAACTACTACTATTACTAATACTACAGCTACAACTACTACTCATACACCAACTCCTACTCCTAAAACTATACCTACTAACACTTCAGCTGCTAGAATTACTAGTACTCCTATTACTGCTACTACTAAAACTACTACTATTTTTACTGCTACTACTACTCCTCCTCCTCCTCCTCCTGCTACTACGACTACTGCTACCATTCTACTATACCACTCTAACAACTACTACAACTACTACAACTACTATGACTACTACTATTACCATGACTACAACTACTTCAGCTAATACTACTACTACTAATATTACTACTACTACTCTACAGCTACTACTGCTTCTATTATTACAGCGTCTAATATTTCTATTACTAGAACTACTTCTGCTACTACGACTGCAACTCTAACTTCCACTTCTACTACTCTTCAAAATACTACAACTTCTACTATTGCTACGGCGACTTTTGCAGCTACTACTACTACTACTACTACTACTACTACTATTGCAGCTACTACTACTATTACTAAATCTATTACTAGTACAACTGCTACTGCTCCTACTCCAAGTCCTTCTACCACAACTACTACTCCAACCACTACTACTACCACTGCTACAATTACTATTACTCCTACTCCTACTCTTACTACTACTACTAATACTACTGCAACTAATACTACTATTGCTACAACTACTAATACTACTAATACTACTTCTACTACAACAACAACTATTACTACTACTCCAACTCCTTCTCTTGCCACTACTACTACAAGTCCCACTACTACTCCTGCTACTACAACTCTGACTCATACTCCTACTCATACTACTGCTTGTACTACTACTACTAGCACTACTACCACTCCTACTCCTAGTCCAACTCCTATTGCCACTTCTACACCAACGACTACTACTACTTCTATTACTACTAATACTACAATTACAACTACTACGGTTACTACTACTATTACTAGTACTACAGCTACTACTACTTTAACTACTGCTTGCACAACTACTACCCATACTACTACTATAACTACTACTGCAGCAATTATTACTACTACTACAACTACTACTACTACTACTTCTACTATTAACACTACTACTTCTACTAACGTTATTTCTACTACTATTTCTACTACTACTACTAGTATTACTACTACGATTAGAATGATTACTAACACTACTACTACTACTGGTGCTGCTACTACCACTATTACTATTATTTTTGCTAATACTATAATAATGACAACAACAATAATAACAACAACTACTACTGATGCTCCTACAACAACCACTACTACAACTACTACTATACTACAACTACTACTTCTCCTAAAGTAACTCCTACTGCACTTACTACTACTTCTACAACTATTGCAACTCTAGTACTACTGCTACTACTAGTACTACTACTAGTACTACAACTACTACTACTACTACCACCACCACCACCACCACCACCACTGCTACTACCACCACCACCACCACTACTACTACTACAGCTAATACTACTACTACTACCACTACTACTACTATACTACTACTGCTACTACTGCAACTACCACTACCACTATGGCTACTACTAATTCAACTGCTATTGCTACTCCAACTACTTTTCATATAACTACCGCTACTGCTACTGCTACGACTACTACTACTACTGCTATTGCTATAGCTACTATTGCTACTACTACAACTACTACTACTTCTTCTCCTTCTACTACTGCTACTGCCACAACAACCAATACAACTTCTACTGTCACTACCACTACTACTACTACTGCCACATCTGCTACTGGTACTACAACAGCAACAACAACTACTACTACTACTGCTACGACTACTACCACTACTTCTCCTGCTATAACTATAGTTACTACTGCTACTACTACAACTACTACTATAGCTGCTACAGCTGCTACTACTACTTTTGCAACTACTACTGCCACTACAACTACTACTGCCACTACAACTATTGCTACTACTATTGCTGCTGCTGCTACTGCTACTATTGCTACTTCTTCAACTACTACCACCACTACTACTACTACTAGTACTACTACTTCTACGACTACTACTCCTGCAACTTCTATTACTGCTGCTGCTATGGTGAATACTACAATTATGCTACTACTGCTACTATTACTACTACTACTTTTGTTACTACTATTATGGCTACCACTGCTACTTCAACTACTGTTGTTGCCACTACTGCGACTACTTCTACTATTTCAACTACTATCACTGCTACTACTACAGCTACTACTCCGACTACTTCTACTAGTACTACGACTACTACTACTACTACTACCGTTACTACTAGTACTACGACTACTACAGCGACAACTACTTCTACTACCACTACCACAACTACTACTACTACTACTATTACTACTATTACTACTACTGCTACTAATG